>CAUYON010031921.1:0-55453 GCA_963573935.1 Arctocebus calabarensis
CTGTCACCCTGGATAGAGTGCTGTGGCATTACAGCTCACAGTAACCTCCAATTCCTGGGCTCAAGCGAGTCTCCTGCCTCCACCTCCCAAGTAGCTGGGACTACAGGCGCCCGCCACAATGCCCGGCCATTTTTTGGTTGCAGCCGTCATTGTTGTTTGGCAGCCCTGGGCTGGATTCGAACCTGCCAGCTTAGGTGTACGTGGCTGGCGCCTTAGCCCGTTGAGCCACAGGCGCCGAGGTGCAACATGAAATTTAAATAAAATATTTCTGTTGTCACTGTTTGGGCTTTCATCCTCATGTTCATGCTGGTTGCAAAATGGCAGCAGTATCTCCTCCTTCCCAAGGCCCCATGTGAGGCAGGAGAGGACCTCAGTTTTTTCCAAAGCCTTTCCTGAAAGCCACCCAGTGGACTTCCTTCCACTCATGTCTGATTGGCCAAAGTTGTGTCACATGCTCAAGGCTAAACACAAATCAGTGAGGGGAGTGGGTTAGCATGGTTGTTTCAGGTCCCTTGATACTCCCTGAGACCAAGGAGAAGTCACTCCTCTTGTAAAGGGGACAATCCCCCTGCAACTACAAGAAGGCAGAGTTCTGCTCATCCAGATAAGGTGGGAAGGCTGGCCAAGCACCCGAGTCTCCCACCACACTGTCTTGGAGTTCTTCCATCTCTTTTGTCATCCCCTCTGCTTTTTCCTCTTCTTCCACCTCTCCTCTAAATATCGGGATTCCTCAGGACCCAGCCCAGGCCCTCTTCTCTCTTCTCTGTGTGTGCTCTCTGCATAGGAAATCTCACCCAGCTCCAGTCTTATGGTTCTAAATGCCATCCACATCCTGGCAATCCCTCTAAACTGATAGCTTTAGTCCCAACCTCTGAGCTCTGTATCTGGACATCTAACTGCTCATTTGACATCTCTAGTTTCATGTTTCAGAAGCATCTCAAACAAGACATGTCCCAAACGGATCTTTTTACATTCACCCAAACCAGCAGCTCCCTAGGCAATCTCATCTTAGAAAGTGACACCTCCACCTGCCTGGTTATTTAAGACAGATGCCCAAGAGTCTGTTGGGCATGTTTTGACTCTCACCTTCCCTAACTACCCATCTCAACCACTTTTATTCTATTAAAAAAATGGTAGGGCATGATACTCCATGGGCCCAGCCCATAATAGGTACTCAATAAATATTTGTTGACAGTTGATGAATGTACTTGCACAGGACAAAGCTTGACTGAAGAGTGGAAACATGAAACTTAGAAAGAGCATAAGGATAATACTGTGTGTCATTCTGATAAAGGTGTTTATTCTGGGATGGATGGAAGGCAACATTTACAATGCTTTATGAAAGGTATAATGCCATTCTTTCTCCTCAGTTAAAATGTAATCGCACCCATTTTGGGGCCAGGTCTTCCGTGGGCACTGAAGAAATGTTGGAGATAGAGTCTTAGAATTTACTTGGGGCTTCTCACAATGCATTGGCATCAGAATGCAACGCCACGTTTGGTGGTTTGGGGCGCAGTAAGAGGCCAACATGAGTTGAAATTGTAATGCATGGTCTGGATTCTCTTGCAATAAGGCCTGTGATCAATGATGACTGCAATGGAGATTAGAGATGCTGCTCTTGTCTTTTACATCATCATGAATGCTGATTGCCATGATGTTCAAAAGATAGAGGGTTGTATCAGTCAGCTACTGCTACATAACAAGCATATGCAATACATTAGTGGCGTATCAATAAGCATTTATTTCACATGCATCTGTAGCTTGGCTGGAGTGGCTCATTTGGGCTAAGGTAATTCTTCAAGCTGGTGTAACACTGTCTCATATGTATTTATTTAGGTATTTAAGTCCCAGCTGAAAGGGCAATGACTACTCAAGGCTGGTTCTTCTTATCGTGACAACAAGTGCACAGAAGGGAAAGTGGAAACTCTTGAAGCCTTTTTCAGCCTTGGCTTAGAACTGGCACATGGCCAACTTGGCCAATTAGTCAAAGCAAGCTGCAGAACTAAGCCCAAGGTCAAAGGTAACACACAATGCCTTTTGTAAGGAGGATCCACAGAGTTAAAAGGCAAAGAACGTGGATTCAGGGATGTTGAGGAATTGTGGCAATACTTCAATTTGCCTGAGTACATACTATACACATGGAAGAAAACAAAAGGGAGGTCTTGGGCTTTAAGTGAACTGATTGAGTCCAGGATAGAGCTGCCTTTCCCTTATTCCTGGCTGTACTTCACTGTAATTCAAACTGCACCTTCTTGTCCCTTTGGAATAGACAACCCAATAGGTTCCATCTCTCCCAAATCCATTTGTTATTTATTCAGTAATGCCTGGACTTCTATGATCAGTGAACTGATCGAGCCCAGGATAGAGCTGCCTTTCCCTTATTTCTGGCTGTATTTCACTGTAATTCAAACTGCACCTTCTGGTCCCTTTGGAATAGACAAACCCGATAGGTTCCATCTCTCCCAAATCCATTTGTTATTTATTCAGTAATGCCTAGACTACTTTCCAGGCTGCTGCCCTGGATATTGTTATGGGAAACATTTCATTTCACATCTGCTGACACAGTTTGCTGTCTCTCTCTCTCTAAAAAAAAAGTGGGGGGGAAGAAAAGGAGAGAGAGGCTCATACTCCAATGGCTGTAAAGGATAATGAGCAATTTATTCAGAGCTATATACAAATCAGACTATCGTCTTCCAGACAGAATCAATAATATAATTTTAAGCCCACACACATTTACAAATGCTAACACTCCAGTGCAGCTGGGTTGCCATGGGCAACCAGGGCATGCCAGCTCGTGATCTGAAACAGGCTGATGTCTCCCAGCCTTGTAAGCGCATTCTGCAGACAGAATTCACAGAATTCAAGGGAGCAGAGGATGTTAGTGTTGGCTCTGATCTGGCCGCCACACAAATGCACCCCTGTGATGGTTTGGATTAGTTCTCATCTGAACTGCGTGGCTTTATTGAAACTCCTATTTGCACAGGATTTCCTCGATATCCCTTCTGTGTCTGTGTTTGAGCAGACATAAATGGAAAGAGCAGCCTCTGGCAGGCTCGGGTCCACAGGGGGCAGATGGGCCCAGTGGATCTTCCCAATAAAATGGGAAGTGTTGGGGGCTGATTGACACGTGTTGTCTAGGAAGACAGGAGCAAAAAACAGGAAGGTAGGAAGATGAGGAGTGGGGAAGGGGCAGGCAGGTCCCAGAAAAAGGCTGGGCCGGGGAGGGTGCACAGAAATGACCTACCTGATTCCATTTAGACATATCAGGACAAAACTAGATCCATTGTCAAAGGAAGCTTGAATTGTGGCCCTTCCTGGCGAGTAAGCAAATGAAATTCACAAGGACCGTGAACCCATTTAATAAAGAATGAGGGAGCTGGCTCGGCACCTGTAGCTCAGTGAGTACGGTGCCAGCCACATACACCAAAACTGGTGGGTTTGAGCCTGGCCCGGGACTGCTAAACAAAAATGACAACTGCAACCAAAAAATAGCTGGGCGTTGTGGTAGGTGCCTATAGTCCCAGCTACTGGGGAGGCTGAGGCAAGAGAATTGCTTAAGCCCAAGAGTTTGAGGTTGCTGTGAGCTGTGACACCACAGCACTCTACCGAGGGTGACATAGTGAGACTCTGTCTCAAAAAAAATAGAATGACGGAGCCGGGAGCAGTGCCTATTCTATCACTCTGGGAGGTCGAGGCAGGAGGATAAATTGAGATCAAGAGTTCAAGATCAGCCTCAGCAAGAACAAGACCCTGTCTCTACTAAAAATAAACAAGTTATCTGGGCATTGTGGCATGTGCCTGTAGACCTAGCTGCCAGAGAGGCTGAGTGAGGCAGCAGGATTTCTTCAACCAAGAACTTGGTTGCTCTGAGTTATGATGACACCAGTGCACTCTAGCTGGGGCAACAAAGCAAACTGTCTTAAAAAGAAAAAAAAAAGAATGAGTACATTTGAAAAATTAAAGTGACCTCTCATCACCCACACCTGGTCTTGATCAGACACACAGAGCAGACTGATGGGGAGACCTGGGCTGTGTCCCACACACGCCACTGAACCAGCCCAGCCTGGACACACACCTGCTGCAAAGGAGTGTGCCTTGGGTGGAAACAATGGGAGCAAAAGGTCTCAGGTGAGACTAAGTTGGCGAGAGGAGACCTGGAAGCCCAGCGTTTGTGCGGCAGGCTGGGGAGCTGTCAGGAGTCTTTGAAGTGCAGCAGGGAAATTGTAGCTAGTGCCTTGAAGATCGCCTGGTCCAACCACTTCATTTTATAGATAAGAAAGTTCAGGTCACAGAAGTTAAGTGATTTGGCCAAAGTCAGAAAAACTATGAGAGGCGGGTGTAAGGCAGTGGGGGCAGCAAGGAGCCCCTGGGCTCTGGGAGAGGGTGCGCATGAGGAAAGGAAGCTTCAGGTAAGTAGATCTGGGATCAAGAATTGGGGAGAAGAAGGGCAAAAGTCATGGAGACTCCCAAACCATTCCCCTTGAGGGTCATGGCAGCACAAGACAGCAGGAGGGCTGAGTGACTTGGGGACATAAAGGGTTGACAGGGAAGAAAGAGCAAAATGATGACTGCTGAGTTTGGGCAGCTGTCAGAGGGGGCTCCATTTCCAGGAAAGTGAGGAGTACAAAGAGTGAAAAGCTACCAAGGTCCAAGGCTGAGCAGCTGGTTGGATGGCGGGTCATTCCTGGGGAGGGGAGGCTGGAGCAGCTTTTGGCATGCTGAGATCCAGGAGCCAGCCAGCCAATCAAGGGGAGAGCTCCCACAGCTGGGGAAGGCTGCCCCATACCTTTAGGGCCACCACATGCTAGGGTGAGCCCTGGTGTCTGGTTCTAAAATTTCCTCTTGCTCTTCTTTCCCTTGTTTTCACATCCTCTGGCTTCATACCTCCCAGTTCCTGCCCCCCAAGCTCTGATCCTTTTTTATTAACCTATACACACAATCTCCTGGGAAGTACTGACCTTGACTGTCAATGCCAGGTGCTTGATTCTTTATGCACACAGGCTTCAGTGGCATCAACATTCCCGAATGAGAACATGACATGTGCCCCACCCAGCCTGTCCTGAGGACCCCTCCTCTGAGCAACCTCTCCCCAATGTGGTGGTACCTCCCACAGCTCCCCTGAGCTCCAGATCTGAGTTTCCAGACGCCTGGTGGACCTCACTACGTAGAAATCTCAAGAGCAGCTTCGGTTCTGCTAGTGAGTAGGGCACTGGCCACATACACGAAAGTTGGTGGGTTCGAGCCAGCCTCGCTAATCACGTCAGTCATAACCTTGGGGCCACTCTTTGTGTCTCCCCACTGTCACTCATCTCCATCTCTGCTACCCCATTTTGGTTTGGGTCCCCTCCAGTTCCGCCTAGACTGCCACAGATAACCTCTATCGCAGTCAATCTCTACTTCATGCCTCAGAAGAATGTCTCCCTGAGATGGCTCTTCATTTTCTAAAGGACAAAAGAATCCAACCTTCTTAATACAACATGCACTTCCCTTCAGTATCTGACCCCTTCTAATTTCTTTTTTATTAAACCATAGCTGTGTACTTTAATGCAATCATGGGGTACAATGGGCTGGTTTTATACACAATTTGAGATGTTTCATCAAACTGGTTAACATAGCCTTCACAGAATTTTCTTAGTTATTGTGTTAAGACATTTATTTCTATACCTAGTAAATTTCACATGGACCCTTGTAAGATGCACCATAGGTGTGGTCCCACGAATTATTCTCCCTCCACCTATCCTCCTCCCTCCCCTCCCCTCCCTCTCCCCTTTCCCCATATTCTTGGACTATAATTGGGTTATAGCTTTCATAAGAAAGTATAAATTGGTTTCATAGTACGGCTGAGTACATTGGATACTTTTTCTTCCATTTTTGAAACACTTTGCTAAGAAGAATATATTCCAGCTCCATCCATGTAAACATGTAAGTGGTAAAGTCTCCATCTTTCTTTAAGGCTGCATAATATTCCATTCCATTATATATGGTGTACATATACGACAATTTATTGATCCATTCATGGGTCAATGGGCACTTGGGCTTCTTCTATGACTTAGCAATTATGAATTGGGCTGCAATAAACATCCTGGTACATATGTCTTTGTTATAATGTGCTTTTGTGTCTTCAGGATATACACCTAGTGGAGGAATTGTAAGATCGAATGGCAGGTCTTTTTAGATCTCTAAGTGTTCTACAAACATGTTTCCAAAAGAAATGAATTATTTTGCATTCCCACCAGCAATGTAGAAGTATTCCCTTTTCTCCACATCCACGCCAATATCTCTGGTTTTGGCATTTTGTGATATGAGCCTATCTTACTGGAGTTAGATGATATCTCAAAGTAGTTTTGATTTGCATTTCTCTGATGATTAAGGATGGTGAGTATTTTTTTCATGTGTCTATAGGCTGTGGGCCTGTCTTCTTCAGAGAATTTTCTCTTCAAGTCCCTTGCCCACCCTGAGATGGGATCACTTGTTCTTTTCTTGCTAATATGTTTGAGATCTCTGTGGATTCTGGTTATTAAACCTTTGTCAGAAACACAACCAGCAAATATCTTTTCCCATTCTGAGGGTTGTTTGCTTGCTCTACGTACTGTGTTCTTGGCTGTGCAGGAGCTTTTTAGGTCCCAGTCATGTATTTTTGATGCTGCTTCAATTGCTCGGGGGAGTCTAAATCATAAAACATTCACCAAAGCCAATTTTTTCAAGAGTTTTCCCTGCACTTTCTTCTAGTATTTTTATAGTTTCATGTCTTAAGTTTAAATCTTTAATCCAAGGAGAGTATATCTTAGCTAATGGTGAAAGGTGTGGATCCAGTTTCAGTATTCTACAGGTCACCAGCCAGTTCATCCAGCACCATTTGTTAAATAGGAAATCTTTTCCCCACTGAATGTTTTTAATTGTCTTGTCAAAGATCAAATAATGGTAAGCAGCTGGGTTCATCTCTTGGTTCTCTATTCTGTTCCGTCTGCCTCTTTGTTTTTGTGCCAGTACCATGTGTTTTGATCACTCTTGGTTTATAGTATAGTCTGAGGCCTGGTAGTGTGATTCCTCCTGCTTTGTTTTTATTGCTGATTAATGTCTTGGCTATTTGAGTTTTTTTCTGATTCCATATAAGATGAAGTATTATTTTTATGAGATCTTTAAAGTATAACAATGGAACTTTAATAGGGATTGCATTAAAATTGTATATTGCTTTGGGTAGTATGGACATTTTAACAATGTTGATTCTTCCCAGCCAGGAGTATGGTATGTTTTTCCATTTGTTAACATCTTCAGCTATTTCTTTTCTTATAGTTTGATAGTTCTCTTTACAGAGCTCTTTCACGTCCTTTGTTAGGTAAACTCCCGAATATTTTGTCTTTGGCACTACTGGGAACAGAATAGAGTCCTTGACTGTTCAACTTGACTATTTTTTGTATATATAAAGGCCACATGAGTGTTGATTTTGTAACCTGAGACGCTGCTATATTCCTTGATCACTTCTAAGAGTTTTGTAGTAGAATCCCTGGTGTTTTCCAGAAATACTATCATATGGCTAAGACTTCCATTACAATGTTAAAAAACAGTGGAGACAATGGACAACCTTGCCTGGTTCCTGATCTGAGTGGAAATGATTTCAATTTAACTCCATTCAATATAATATTGGCTGTGGGTTTACTGTAGATGGCCTCCATCAATTTAAGAAATGTCCCTTCTATACCAATTTCCTTAAGTGTTCTGATCATGAAGGGATGCTGGATATTATCAAAAGCTTTTTCTGCATGAATTGAGAGAATCATATGGTCTTTGTTTTTTAAATTGTTTGTGATGAATTATATTTATAGATTTACGTATATTGAACCAGCCTTGAAACTCTAGGATAAAACCCATGTGGTCATGGTGTATAATTTGTTTGATGTATTGTTGGATTCTTTTTGTTAGGATATTGTTGAATATTTTTGCATCAAAATTCATTAGTCATATGGGTCTATAATTTTCTCTTCTTGTTATGTCTTTTCCTGGTTTGGGGATGAAGGTGATATTTGCTTCATAGAATGCATTGGGTAGTATTCCCTCTTTTTCTATAGTTTGGAAAAGGTTGAGTAATATAAGTACTAGTTCCTCTTTAAAGATTTGGTAGAATTCTGATGAGAAGCCATCTGGTCCTGGGCTTTTCTTTTTAGGAAGATTTTGTATAGTTGATGCTATTTCTTGATATAGGCCTGTTCAACATTTCCACTTCATTCTGGCTAAGTCTTGGAAGTTGGTGTGCTTCCAAGTATTGGTCAATTTCCTTCAGATTTTCATATTTCTGAGAATAGAGTTTCTTGTAATATTCATTAAGGATTTTTTTAATTTCTGAGGAGTCTGTAGTTATTTCATCTTTACCATTTCTGATTGATGAAATTAGAGATTGTACTCTTTTTTTCATGGTTAAGTTAGCTAAAGGTTTACTGACCTTTTGAAAAAAACAACTTTTTGATTTATTGATCTATTATATAATCCTTTTGTTTTCAATTTAATTTAATTCTGCTCTAATTTTGGTTATTTCTTTTCTTCTGCTGAGTTTGGGATTGGAATGTTCTTCCTTTTCCAGTTGCTTGAGATGTCCTATTAAGTTGTTAACTTCCTCTATTTTCATTGTCTTGAGGAAGACTTGCAGTGCTATAAATTTCTCTCTTAGGACTGCCTTTGCAGTATCCCAGAGGTTCTGATAATTTGTGTCTTCGTTGTCATTTTGTTCCAAAAATTTGGTAATTTCCTTCTTAATCTCATCTATGACCTATCTATCTTTCAGCATAAGGTTATTTAAGTTTCATGTTTTTGTATGAGTATGCAGATTCCTGTTGTTACTGAGTTCAACTTTTATTCCATGATAGTCCGAGAAGATGCAAGGAATAATTTCTATTCTTTTAAATTTGCTGAGGTTAGACTTGTGACCTAAGATGTGATCAATTTTGGAGTATATTCTGTGAGCTAATGAGAAGAATGTGTATTCAGTTTTGTTAGGATGAAATGTTCTGTAGTTGTCAATTAAATCCAAATTTATCTTTTAAGGTAAGATGAAGTTCTTATATGCAGCAGATATCTGGCCTGAGTTTTTATATCCAGTCAGCCAACCTATACCTCTTTAGAGGACAATTTAAGCCATTCACATTAATCGATCATATTGATATGCCTGGTAGAATTTTGGGTATTGAGTTTTTTGAAAGTCCTTTTGCCATTGTGGAAGTTGGAATTTGATCAAAAGTTTCTGAGTGAGTTTACTTTTGTGGTGGAGGATTGTGCTGGTCATTATGGAGGATAGGTCTGAGAATATCCTGGAGAGCTGGTTTAGTTATGGTGAATTTCTTCAACATGTGAACATCATTAAAGTATTTAATTTCTCCATCATAAATGAAACTCAGTTTTGTCAGATACAGGATCCTGGGTTGAAAGTTATTTTGTTGTAGGAGATTAAAAGTTGATGACCACCCTCTTCTAGCTTGAAAGATTTCATCAGAGAGATCTGCAGTCGTTCTAATATTCTTCCCCTTGTAAGTTATGGTTTTCTTACGTCTGACTGCTTGTAGAATTTTCTCTTTCATTTTAACTTTGGCAAAGTTAATTGTAATGTGCCTAGGAGATGTCCTATTCAGGTTGAGTCATGCTAGGGTTCTGAAACTGAGACATTGGCATGTCTGGAAAGTTCACCTTCATTATCTCATGAAGAATAGCCTCTGCGCCTTTCAAGGTCACCTCATTGCCTTCAGGAATTTCTATAAGGCGAATATTAATTTTCTTCGAATTATCCCAGAGCTGCCTGAGAGAATGATCTGTTTTTGCTTCTACACTTGTCTTCCTCTTTGACTGTTTGGGAGCATTCAAAAGCTTTGTCTTCAATGTCAAAAATCCTTTCTTCTGTGTGCTCCATTCTGTTACTGAGGGATTCTACTGTATTCCTCAGAAATTTGAGGGTTGCAATTTATTGCCTCAATGCGTCAAAATATTTGGTGATTTTGTCTTTGGATTCTTTGGATTCTTGAGATAACTTTTGAAATGCTCCTTGAATTTCTAATTCCAACTTTACCTCCCTTCTATTAATTTTATTTGTGATCTAAATTCTGAATTTGATTTCTGACATCTCAGCCATCTTTTTATGAATGGGATCTTCAGTTGTGTCTGCCATGTCATTCCTTGGGGGAGTTGATCTACTCTGGTTATTCATGTTACCAGAGCTTTTCTGCTGGTTCCACCCCATGATTATTTTACACCATTTGGCTAGATGAGCAGATAAGGTGAAGTTGGGTTGGGGGCTCCTGGAGTAGTGATTAACCAATTAGCCCTTTGCTCAAGAGCGGGGATTGATGTCTGTACCTTTTCTCCTAGAGCTTTGCAAAGGACCTGTACAGTGCTATGGCCTGAGAAACTGGTGACCTGCTTGGTGAGGTGGGTCTAAGTGTCTCTGTCTTGTTTTTAGCTGGTCTCTGTTCTACTCTAGTGAATCAGTTACTCTGGGTTGAAGTCTCAGCTATGGAGAAATACCAGTAATTAAGTCACCCTGCCCCTCATGGGCAACAACTGGAAAAGGAAAATCAAACCTTCCCACAACCACACACTCAGAGTACCACTTTGGATAGTCCTAGGCTGATTGGTCCAGTTCAAGAAGTCCGTATCAATTGTCCCAGTGAGCACTGGTCTCAGGTGGGAGAGTTCAAAAGCTCTCCAGCAACTAGATAGCAGGGGTGTGCTGGCAGCTCAAGTATGACTTGCTCCAGTGCTCTGAATTAGTCTGGGAAGTTTGATGCCTCCTTCCCCACCTTGTACCTCTGTCACATCCAGTTACTGGTAACCCTGCAGGGCTATGACCCAGTTCCCTCCAATGAGCAGATGCTCCAGGGGTTTGTGCCTGCCTGAGTCACAGGGAGATCTATATTTCCTTGGCCAGGCTGCTGCTCTCTGCCACTGTCCAACAGGGGGAGCTGAGGCCTGACATCCTCGGATGCTTAATGGAGGCTGGGGCCATTCACTCAGTTCCAGCCCTGCCCAATTGATGTTGCTGACAGAACAGAACAATTTCAGAGAATTTGTTTGTGTCCTTGCTATATTCCCCCGCCTATCAAAGACTATTTGAGTTCACAGAAACTGCAACTCAGCCCTGGTCTTTGCAGCTGCCTGGAGCTGGCTTGTCTATCTCTGCTGCAGTCTGCGTTGGGGCAGGCATGGTTAGAGCTCACACTTGGTTTTCAGTTCCAGCCTCTACCCACCTGACTTTGTCTCAGCTATGATCCCCTAAGGGCCAGGCACTTGTTAGGCTCACTAAAGCAGTCCTTCTGGCTCAGCCCCACCCCGGGAGTATGGTGTCTCTGCATGTGTCCCGCAGCACCCCACCCAGGCAGGTACTGCCTCAGGCATACCCTTTACTCACGGGCCTGCATTTCCGCCTGGTTTTCTCTGGTTGCCCAGAGAGGCAGGGAGTTTCTCTCCAAAATATCCCAAGCTCTGTGAGCTCTATTATTCCTGCTGCTGCTGCTGCTGCTCTGTGCAGCAGGGCATTGCCTCACCCTCTCTCATATGGTTCCTTCAGTTCACCATCTTCTTCTTACTCTCATGCTGCAGAATCAGCACAGATCTGCAACAGCCCACACCCTGTACACACCTCTCGAGAAAATGCCCAAGAATCTGGACTCCATGGGGGACAGGCCTCCAGACTGTGGGTGAGAGTGGAGGGGAGTACTGGGAGTTCAGAATTGCAGGTAGAGAATATATAGTTATATGTCTGGTGGGAGAGTGCCATGGCACATTCATAAGTCCTCTCTAGGGAAGGAGTTGCAGTTTTCAGAGGGTCTCTCCTGTGGGATAAACTGGGAGGGGATATGAACTCTGCTTACTTGTTTGTATAGAGTATACTGTGAACTGTTCTTATGGGGGAGGGGACTCCCATCTGCTTGGTGATGGATTTTGTACCTATTGTTTGTTTCCCTGGGATTGCAGCTCACTTCAGCAGGGTTGATGTGCGTTCTTCAACCCTCTCTCTTGGCTCAGCTTCAAACCATCAGCTTATTTGCTAAATTTCTGTCCTTTAACTCTCCTTCTGGATGAGAGACTCTGTGGAAAGCTGGCTCCAGTCGGCCATCTTGCCTCCATCCCCTGATTTTTTTTTTTTTTTGATGTGGCATCACAACTCATAGCAACTTCAAACTCTTGGGTTTGAGCAATCCTCTTTCCTTAGCCTCCTGAGTAGCTGGTACTCCAGGTGCCCACCACTACACCCAGTTAGTTTTCCTATTTTTAGTACAGACAGGGCCTTGCTCTTACTCAGGCTGGTCTCAAACTTCTGAGCTCAAGAAATCCACCCAGAGTGCTGTGACTACTGATATGAGCCCTTGCATCTGGCCAAGTCTGAATTCCTTAATGCCAGGGAGTGATACTTCAGTTGGGCTGTCTATTGAGAGTAGCTGCAGGCAAGGGGGTCTTCCTGGACACAGCTAATGCACAGCAGGTCATAGATGGTTATTTCATCTGTGTGGACTGCCAGCTTTGGTTGGCACTGCTCAGAATTAGATTTGAATAGCTGGAAGGATCCTGATCAAATTTCCTTAGCTTAGAGATAAAGAAACAAGCCTGGAGGCCTGCTGTCTGTTCAGTTCAGTTCAATCATCATTTTTATGCACCTACTGTGTAGCAGACACCATGCCAGATACCAGAGAAACTCCTGCCCTGTGTTCCCCATCCTCACATGTCCATCTGCACAGACTCAGGTGGGCCTTCTCATTTCTGTGGCAGGTCCGTCATTGACAGTGGCCAGAAAGTCTGGGCAGTGTTGGAAATGATTCTTTAATTTGACAGAACTGTGAAAGTGACTCACAAAACACTCCATGAAGCACAGTCATTGTCATGTCCCTAAAATCTTGGGGATGAAATTAGACACAGCGGGAAGGATTTGGGACACAAACTCACGATGTTTGTAAGTGTAAGATTCTCTCAATTCAGTTGAGTTAAACAAAAAACATTTGTTGAGTGCCTGTTTGTACCCATGACTAAGAAGAGCTATCAAGAACACCCAGATGAATGAAAGCCAACTGCTGACATAAGAAGCCTTGCAGCGAAGTGTTCTGTGGTTCTCTGCCCACAAGCGAGTCCTGAAACCAGCTTAGTTGACAATAAGTCCAAATTAAAAGGAATAAAAAAGAAAGAATAGAATAGAATAGAAAATGAGAGGGCCTGACAATAGTGTTTCACAAAATATGCATGTCTGTATAATCCACAGCATGCATGTTTACATGGTATATAAGTCTAACAGATTCTTACTGAGGGTTGCAATATAAAAGAGAATTTGGAAGTCATGACTTACAGTACATACTATTGGAAGGGGTAATGTTTAAGGATTATATGCCTGTGGCAGGACCAACTGGCATTGAGGTTAATAGATAGGTTCTCATTCATGTATTGCCACAGCAATGCTGCATAACAAACAACCCCAAAATGTTAGTGGAAGAAGACAGTATTCACAACCAGGTTCTCAGAGGCCTGCATGTCGGCTGGAGCACTCTGCTCACTGAATCAGCTGCTACATGTCTGAAAATCCATGAGCTATCAGCTGATCTAAAATGAACTTCTCTAGGATAAGTAGGACAGCATGGCCACACCGTGTGTCTGTCCTCTCCGAGCAAACTAGCCTAGGCATGCTCTTATCATAGTGGCATGAGTGGGAGGACATGCCCGATTATGTAGACCTGTGGTTCTCAACCTATGCTTCATGACTCCTTTGTAACAATGAAAATACATCCTGTATATCAGATATTTACATTACGATTCATAACAGTAGCAAAATTACAGTTATGAAGTAGCAATGAAAATAATTTTATGATTAGGGTCACCACAACATGCAGAACTATATTAAAGGGTTGAGGCATTAGGAGGCATTAGGAAGGTTGAGAACCACTGGTCTTAAGTCTCTGTGTGCTCCACGCTTTCTAATTTTTCACTGGCCAAAGTCACACAGCTAGGCCCAGCTAGGATGACACTGTGAATTACATGGCCCACAGTGTGGCCACTTTTACAGTTCACCACACCAATAAGCAATGACCATTGGATTTCCTTTTATTGATCATGTCTTCAGACTGTTGGCCTTCCCTTCTCTGATCTTGGTTTTCACATCTGATGCTTCAACCTCCAGGGGGTACAGATGGAACCTTTGTCCCTTTTGCAGCCTGTCAGGTACACAAGTTACAGGTGGTAAGTACAGAGGTGCCCTCAGAAGACAGCCTTGAGAGGACACCAGTGTAGGGACTTGGCCTCTCCTGTTAAGGCAGGGCTGGGGTGCAGAGCAGTCAGGAGAGAGGGTGTGACAGAACCTACAAGAGGGCCCTGACAACAACTAGGACCATTCCACTTCTGCCCTCCATTCCAGGAGGACATTCAATTAACTTATCCCAGTCTCATACAAGGCTTCCATTTCTGACGCTAATCTGCAACTTGAACTTAAGCAAGCCATTTATCTTCTCTGGGTCTCAGTTTCCCGTTGAAAAGAAAGGGGGCTGATTTTATGGATTAGAAGGCTCCTTTCAGCTCAGATGATCCTCTCTGTCCCTTTCCCCACCCCTTTATTGATGTTACAGACATGTTGCTTAAAGCCCCACCCTTCTCTCCCATGCTCCAAGCAGACATTTCCTAACCCACATTGAGTATTGCCTCAGATTCCTTCCCAACATCCTTCTCCACTACCATAGTACATCAGTGCACATGAGAAAGATGAGCCCTGCCATACTTATTTGGTAAGGCTGGAGAAAACACCTCCCTCTCTCTTTCTAAGCCAATAAGAGGCCACGCATGGAATGTACCCAAGCAGCTGGAAAAGCAGCAATGTGTTTATTTTAGATTAATTTAGAGAAGTGAGCTGGGAGATATTTTGGCTGTTCCTTGCAACAAATTTGGATCCTCTTAAAAGCTTACATAAGCTGTGAACTATCCTGATGGCGGGAAGTCTTTAATAGTCACTGGGGAAAGGGGAAAGGATGTGGCTCTTCAAAGGTCACCATGACTTTTAACTATTTCAAGAGAATAACAAAGAGTACCTTCAAGTAAAGGGATTGGAGGTTCACTGTCAGAGGACCAGCAACTTGGGTCGAGACTAAAAATCCACTCTGATTTTTAAACTGTCCAGAAGAGAAGAAAAGTGAGTGATGGTGGACGTTAGAGGCCTAAAGGTCTCTACTTCTGCTCAGCCATCTGGGTTCTTCTGGAAGTAGGCGGGCAGGTCACCCAGGACCCCAGGCAAGGCTGGAGAGCAAGGAGAGCTGTGCTACAGTGACCTGTGACCGCTGCAGGTCACCTGTGCTGAGATCCCAGATCTAGTAAGTGGGAAGCCCAGCAAGTTCATTAGCCTCTCGTAGCTCAGTTTTCTGACCCATGAAATGGGAATTTTAACCATATGTCTCTTGCAAAGTTGTGGTGAAAATTCATAGCTACATTCATAGCTACATAAATGCTCAGAGCCTGTCACATAATAAGCTCAATAAGGGTTAGATATTTTTGTAGTACTGTCTAAGCCTGTATTACTTTTTTAAAATTAAAGCACTTTTCTGATTCCTGGCTTATAACATGGCTAAAAAGACAATCTTCTTTAAAGCCGTAGCCTGTGATGTGTTTGAAAGTTCCTGGAAAAATCACAACCCCCCTCCTTTCTTGCTCTCTTTCCCCTGGTTAGACAATATCTGGTCTCCAGTTTTACACAAATGCTTTCACAATCTAAGTTCACTGAAGAACTCCCTATAGCCTCCTCACTTCCTTTTCATCCCAACAATCTGCTGTGGAAATCCTCCAGATTTTCATCTGAGGAACCCCCAAACCTTCCAGTTACTTTCTCTTTTAAAGTCTTGAGACCACTGGATCATATCTGTCTATTTTCTGAAGCTATAGGGACAGCCACTCAAGAAACAGATTTTCAAAAGGGTACTTTATTCCGTGAGTTAGTCAATTCCCTTGTCTTGGACTCAAAATTATCCCTAAACCACCCTGACAGAGGAGACTCTTACAGTGAGAAGGGAAGAGACGCTGGCTTGTAACAATAGGAGAGCTCATTTGCAATGCAAATGAGTAACCAGCAGGCAAATGAACCCTTATGGGAAAACCACTCTAATCATAAAACCTGCTTGCTTTGGGGAAACTGCAATGTAAGGACAAGCAAAATCATAGCTCCATGAATCCCCTCTAATATAGGATATAAGGGAATTATCCAGGTATTTTTTCTATGAAATTGCATTTGAATGAAACAAAATGCATTGCTGGCCAGTAGATAATATTTTAAAAAATTGAATGCACAATTGTGGACTGAGTTATTTATGGTTGTCACTATAGCGATGATGGTTGGGATATGAAATAGGCTTTCCCTCTGTTTTTATTTGTAGGAAAACAAGTCATTCAAGCTTTTTAGTGATACAATTGTGACTCGCTATCGATGGCAGTTACAAATTTTCAAGCCCTGCCAAGCACAGGAGTACCCAGAAGGGACATATGTTTTTTCTGCTTTGTGTTCCAAATTTGCCTTTAAAAACATGCAATTATGTGAAGGCCTGATTTATATTTTCAAGGAAAAGCACAATAATGGCCCTGTTTTGTAGCTGTGTCTTTCCAAAACGTATTTATATTGCTGCCTTAAAAAAGACGTTGGCTAATGATCACTTGGATTTTTGCTTTCAGTGGTGACATATGAAAACTTGATGAGGTCTGTGAGATTTAAGAACTGTTAAGTGCAGTGAAAATTTAATTAACATAGTTTTGTACTGTGAGCCTGACAAACCTTCAGTAGTTACTTTTACCTTTCACCCATTTCCTCATTATTATTATTATTATTTTTTTAGACAGAGCCTTATTAGGTCACCCTCAGTAGAGTACTGTAGCGTCATAGCTCACAGCAACCTCTTGCCTCAGCCACCCAAGTAGCTGGGACTACAGGCGCCCACCACAATGCCTGGCTACTTTTTTGGTTGTAGTTGTCATTGTTGTTTAGCTGGCCGGGGCTGGGTTCGAACTTGCCTGCTGCAACGTATGTGGCTGGCACCCTGGCCGCTGAGCTACAGGCACAGAGCCCCATTTACTCATTTTTGTGGTGGGCGAGAGAAGGAAGATAGAAAGTATTAGTCTATATTGATGAGAAGTAAGGATGGATGAGTGATCCAGAGGACTAAGAGTGAACCAGGGCTGGTTCCCAGGGCTGTGGCTGTGTCAGTCATGCTTGTATGTTGGAGGCAGGGTGGGGTAGGATGGGATGTTTGTTGGAGATGGAGAGATGTTTGTGGGGGATGGTTCTGGGGAGAAGAAGTTGTAAAGAAAGAAAGTGAGGCTTTTTGGTCTCATTCTATACTTAAATGAAAATTACTGTAAAGCCCTTTATAAATGACATAATGATTCTCCCTTTAGATTTCATACCCTTCATTACTATTATTAATGATGGCTCTCACTCCACTCCCTCAGCAGCACTTCCTGTAAATTTATTGCAAGATGAGTTAGTCTCTCTCTGGATTGGGGAGCCCCCTCCTGGGAGGTAGGGCAATTTGGGGGTTGTTTTTGTTTGTTCTTTTTCAGTAACAGCGGTAGAGAAAATTGAAAGGCCAGCTCTAGTAATGAGGTAGTCAGTGGACAAGTAATTGCTGCAGTCTAAAATTTCAGGAAATATGGAAGCTAAGAGAAAAAGATATTTGAGTGCCGTGGAAAGATGGGAAGTTCAAGGTAGGGAGAACATATATGCAATATATTTTGATTGCTTTGTACCAATCTATAAAATAAATATGTTTTGTGTAACTTATGGATGAATAAAGAATCATTATGGAATGATTATAAATAAAGAATAAAGAAATAAAAAAGAACCATTAATCAAAATACAATGAGAAAATTTGAGATAACAGCATGTCTTCCCTTCCTTTCCAATCTTAAAGGAAATAATTTTTAAATCCTTAAAAAATTGTTTTGCCTCCAGGAATTCCCATCCAGGGTTCAGGGCGAGACAGCATGTGTACACTCATTGGGGCGTGACCTTCTGGCTAAGGCTCAGACTCAAGTATGTTTTTCTCGCATGTGTTGTGTGTGAGGCTGGGAAACTCTCATCTGGTTTGTTGGATTCCAGAGAAGATTTGGTCAAAGGACACTTTGAATTCACTCAATGGTAATGTCTTATCTGATAAAGGAAATAGCCCTCAGTGTGATAGAATATGTTTTGCATGTTTTTACATACCTCAATTTTTGAATATTACCTCCTGGGTTCAGGTCTTGCCAGAACCCGACAGGGGAAATTTTAAATAGAAACTGTAGTCTGTGTGTTTCTCCATCCTACAATTGGGTTTCCAATTTTGTTCCTCCATGAAAGCGAATGTAAAGGTAATTTCATGGCTGGGTGGGGTGGTTCACATCGGTAATCCTAGCGCTCTGGAGGTCTAGGTGGGAGGATCCATTGAGCTCAGGAGTTTGAGACCAGTCTGAGCAAGAGAGAGAGACCCCATCTCTACTAAAAATAGAAAAACAAGCCGGGCATTGTGGCAGGCGTGTGTAGTCTTACCTATTCAGGAAACTGAGGCATGAGGATTGGTTGGGCTTTAGAGTTTGAGGTTGCTATGAGCTATGATGATGTCATGACAATCAACCCCAGCACTACAGAGTGAGACTCTGTAGGGAATGGGGAAGGGAAAGGAAAAGAACACTAGGTGGATGTGGTGGCACATGCCTGTAGTCCCAGCTACTCAGGAGGCTGAAGTGGGAGGATCACTTGAGCCCAGGAGTTTGAGGTTGCTGTGAGCTAGGCTGAGGCCTTGGCTCCGTAGCCTGGGTATCAGAGCGAGATCTGTTTCAGAAAAAAAAAAAAAAAGAATTGTGAGTTCATTCAAAATAGAATTTGAAAGGTACTTCAACAGTGTGAGTTTATGGGAAGAGCCACCACCATGGAGCCTGGTACACAGAGATTTCAGAAGATGATTCTATTAGGGAAAAAGCCAATTTCCATCTTTGCTGTTTTTCTTAGGTCTCATGAGATGGTATAAGAACTCAGCTTGACTTGCCTATACCCACCCATGACAGTTTATTCATTCTAGGCCAGAAGTTTGGAGATTTTCATTTATAAAAACCAAATTGTTGAGGTAGTACCTAAGAGACGGATGGTGAGATGTTCTCTGATGATCTGTTTCGTGAGCTAAACACAAGACTAACACAGAACCAGCTTCTCTAACACCAGCGTAGCACTGGCCATACCTTCAGAATATTACCCCAGAAAAAGAGAGGCCAGGTCAGGCCCCGAGGCCTCCTCCTGACTGAGCAGGGTAAGAAGGGCTGGCCCCAGAAGGTGTTCCAACAACTGCTGCCCTCTCTCTCTGACAGGGGAGAGAGTCTCTGGAATCTAAAACGGCAAAATAGTTGCAGATTCACTTTTCTCATTCATTCTAGTTCTTCTTTTCTCTCCTAAGTCAAACACTATCTATCTTAGCTCCCTCTCATCCTATTACCTCTCCACCTCCTCCTCCTTTCCAGCCAACCCTATCACAGAATTTGGGGTTGAGGAATCAGTTGCATTGGAGCTGAGTCTTAGAACAATGAGGGTTGTAGTATCTTGTTACTTGGAGCCTTAGCTATCTCATTTACCTCATAAAGCGAGAAATTATGGGTTTCCCCAAAACCATAATTTATGGGTATGACTATTAGCAGTATCCATTTTTAATTCATTTTCTTTTTGTTTTGATGAGATCAAATATCAGCAAACATTGAAGAGCTACAAAGCTTAAATGCACTCTTTCAGGAAGGAATTACCAGGTGAATTTTCAAAATCTTCATCTGGGTTAGTTGATTCTCCTTCTGAAGGTTGATTTTTCAGTGAAAAGTAGAATCCTTTTAATTCTATTAAAAATCCTTTTTTTTTTAATTGTCACGTCTTAACGGAATTGGAAACAAGTTATGAATGCATCAGAAACAAATGAACAAAAGAAATGCCTGTTAGATGTTGACAGAGTTTAGGTAAGTCTAATTAGACATTTAATTCGTTGGATTCTTGCTCCTAAACAAAATGCAGCTATGTTCATGGCTAATTATTCGTTTTTGCTTCTAGGGTATGAAAAGAGAGGAAGATGGCTGCTAGACATGGAAACTTTCAAAAGTATAATGAAATTAGAGTATGAGGTCACAGAATAACGTAAGTGGGTCTTATAAATGTTGGATCATTGAGGCTCGGTGCCTGTGGCTCAATGGGCTAAGGCACCAGCCACGTACACCGGAGCTGGTGGGTTCTAATCCAGCCTGGCCCACCAAACAACAATGACGCTGCAACCAAAAAATGACCAGGCGTCATGGTGGGCGCCTGTAGTCCCAGCTACTTGGGAGGCAGAGGCTGGAGACTCGCTTGAGCCCAGGAATTGGAGGTTGCTGTGAGCTGTGATACCACAGCACTCTATCCAGGGTGACAGCTTGAGGCTCTGTCTCAAAAAAAAAAAAATGTTGGATCATTGAAACCACAGTGAAAGCTTTAACCACCTGAACCAATTAGGTTTGATGATCTATCCATAGGATCGCTCTCAGCTATAATTTCTAATAAGACACATCTGATTTACTGAACAGTTTATATGGGAAATGTTTTTATATTACTTAATACATGAGACCAATAAGATATTTAGAGACTTTTCTTTTTTCTTTTTTTTTGAGACAGAGCTTCAAGCTGTCACCCTGGTTAGAGTGCTGCGGCATCACAGCTCACAGCAACCTCCAACTCCTGGGCTTCAGTGATTTTCCTGCCTCTATGTCACAAGTAGCTGGGACTACAGGCACCTGCCACAACACTCAGCTATTTTTTTGGTTGCAGCTGTTCATTGTTGTTTGCAGGATCCAGGCTGGATTTGAACCTGCCAGCTCAGATGTATATGGCTGGCGCCTTAGCGGCTTGAGCCACAGGTGCCGAGCCTAGAGAGTTTTCTTAACAAGGAGAAAAGGACTCTTATTATGTGTTTTTCCCAAAGAGTTTGGGTACTACCTCCACCCCCACCAATCTGCTGGAATTAATATTTTAAACATCCTCTTTGCTGTCCTGGTTAACCCAGTTGCTAGCCCAAAATATGAAATTTTAACAGCTAAGGTTGTGCATGTATCATAAAATACATACTATAAACAGTCAAGCTGCTTAAGCTCTGTTTGTTAAGGTTTCATGATTACGTCTCAAATTATAGAAAAAAAAGTATTCCAGGTGAAGCTCTATGATCTTGTCCCTGGAGTCAGAGCAAAAGCACACCGTTGCCAATCTGTAGGCTGATGAAGCCCTAGCCCCTCTTTCCAAGTGCACGTTCCTACGTCTGATGGCCATAGTGGATGTTTAGGGATCTTTAGAGTTGTTGAATAACACCTATTTTTAAAATGTCTCCTCTCTTGTCTTAGTCCATTCAGGCTGCTATAACAAAATACCTTAGATTGGGTGGCTTATAAGTGACACAAATTTCTTTTTTTTTTCTTTTTTTTTTTTTTTTTTGAGACAGAGCCTCAAGCTGTCACCCTAGATAGAGAGTGGCATCACAGCTCACAGCAACCTCCAATTCCTGGGCTCAAGCAAGTCTCTTGCCTCCGCCTCCCAAGTAGCTGGGACTACAGGCGCCCGCCATGACGCCTGGCCATTTTTTGGTTGCAGCCGTCATTGTTGTTTGGCGGGCCCAGGCTGGATTCGAACCTGCCAGCTCAAGTGTACGTGACTGGCGCCTTAGCCCGTTGAGCCACAGGCACCGAGCCAAAATGACACAAATTTCTTTCTCACAGATCTGGAGGCTGGACAACAGTAAGTCGCTGGAAGATTCTCTGTCTGGGGAGACCTGCAGCCTGGGTCTCAGACAGCGCCTTCTCCCTGTGTGAGTGAGGGCGCTCTCTGGGGCCTCTTTTATAAGGGAACTAATCTCATTCATTAGGGATCTGCCCTCACAACCTAGCCACCTCCCAATAGCCATCACACTGGGGGTTAGCATTTCAACATATGAATTTGAGGGGAATGCAAACATTCGGACCATATCACCTTCATTTGTGTTAAACTAAACAGAGAACTTATGTGGGGAAGAGAGAGAAATGTTTTTAAGTGGATAAATTATTAGGTGTTTTAACATTAGCCCAGATCTTTTAAACCAAAGTGAACTAATTACCGGTATTTTTAGGATGCCTGCCTGCCTGGTCACCTACTCATTCCTTTCTTCCTTTCCACAGCCAGGGTCTTTCTTCAAGGGTTCTCTGTGCACACTGGCCCAGGGTGTTGACTTGTCATGGGGCAATGCCCTGGTGTCTTGGATCCAGGCATCACCTCATTTTCTCCCTGTCACTGTCATAACTGCTCAAGAACAGATTCCCCTGAGAGTTATAAAAGAAAAACCAGCATCTCATTTCCATCTCTGGGTTGAGATGGATGCAACTCAACCATCTCTGTTGAAGCTGCCTTCTACATACATTCATGAAATTATAAAGTCTTAGGGATTAAAAGGACTTAGAATTGTCTTAATATATAGTCCCTGTAATGCTCAAATTCTCTTCTCTACTAAGCCATGAATCAGCAGGCATTTGATTACCCTTAGCTAAAGAGAACCCAGTACTTTACAGGGAAGACCATTTCAAAGTTGGAAAGCTCTGACCTTAGAACACCCCACTTTTAGCTAAAATAGGTCTTTATCAATTGCCTAATTGCTATATTTTTGAGCCATTATATTAGTTATGCATTGTTTTATAACAAATTATGAAAAACTTAGCAGCTTTAAACAATGTACATTTTATTATCTCATAGTTTTTATAAGTTAGGAATCCAGGCATGGCCTAACTGGGCCCTCAAAATGTCTCAAGAAGCTGCAGTTTCATTTGAAAGCTTAACTGGGGAAGGATCTGCTTTCAAGCTTAGGAGGTTGTTTTCAGGATTTTGCTCCTTGATGGTTGTTGACAAAGGGTGTCAATTCTTTGGTGACTGTTGGCCAGAGGCTGCCCTTAGTTCCTTGCCACGTGAGCCTCTCCAGAGGGCAACTAGCAGTATGACAGCTGGCTTCATCAAAACCAGCAAAGAAGAGAGTCTGCTAACAAGGCAGAGGCTATGATCTCATGGAATACAACCACAGACATAACAGACGCTTAGTATTAAGGCATTCTGTTGGCTCCAAGCAAGTTAATCGGGGCAAGGGAATTACATGGACCATGAGTAATCAGGAGAACTGGGTCCATCTTTGTCTGCTACAGCCTTGTGGAAGAAATCTCCCCTCTCTCCCATGTAGTGAGCCTTCTTATGCTTGAAAATGATTCTCATGATTTGTACTTTGTTTGTCTTGGGCCACACCCCAGTAAGTACCCTCGCCACCCTTGTCCTTTGAACTCAGTTGGCTGTTTACCTCAAAGTGGGACCCCAAAACACAGTCCAGTCTTTTGTCTTAAACTGACCAGAGCAGAATTGGTAGGAGTATAAGAGCATAAGCAAAGTTCTTCCTGCTAATTAGGGCTTGATTTCTAGGAGCCCAGGTCTCTCACTAGGGAAGAGTTTTGATGTCTGTGTGCTGAATTCCAATTAACAGTCCTGTTAATGTTTTGGAGCAGACATTCTAGCATTTTGAATATGA
The DNA here is from genome assembly GCA_963573935.1 of Arctocebus calabarensis. NCBI lineage: Eukaryota > Metazoa > Chordata > Mammalia > Primates > Lorisidae > Arctocebus > Arctocebus calabarensis. The sequence continues at coordinate 23,547 of CAUYON010031921.1, forward strand.
AATTTGTAAATTAGAAAAAATGACAATTTCCCCCCTCCTTCTTCATCCCTTGCCCCAACAATCCAGTGTAATCTATAAACATATTCCTTTTTTTCCTCTCTAGAGTATTAAACAAATAGAAAACCTTTTCATGAAAATATAAAGCAGTACGCAGAATTCAATAGGTAAGCTAGGTTGTATTTTATCAATCAAATTGGAAGTTCATACGAAATGTGCTTAACATCTTTAGCTCCGAGCCTTTTCCTTGCTGGAGTACTCTTTGCCCCCTAGTACTTTTCCCAATTTGAAGTTGAACCAAAAGGATGTGCTTGGTCATAATTTTGAAATTCTCATAATGTTAGGCTATACTTGGAACAGACAAAGGAGGAATTTTAGTAGATAATCAAGCCCCAAGAAGGGTATTCTAAAGCCAAGGATTGAACATATCTACCATTTTGGGGCAACCAAATTCATGTGCTACAAGAAAAACACCAGTGAGCAGGAAATCCCATGGGCAGAAGACACCTGGTGACAATCAAAGTCAGTGAATACATGTAAATTGTGTGGAATAGAGACTGTGACAAAATACATTCTCAGCAAATCTTATTATCATTATTATGAATGTTTCCCAATTCGGTTGTATGATAATGAGAGGCCAAAATACGTGTTTTTAACATTCTGAGTCATTATGTCTATCAGGGCCCTTCCATGATTCTAGGAGGAATTAAATTCTAAAATGACAAGTTGAGTGTTAGACACCTTTATTCAGACCATTGGCTAATTCCAAACCCAATGAAATACAGTTGTTCTTGTTGTCTTCTGATTTGAAAAAGAATATTCATGATTCCAGGGACGAGAAGGGAAGCCTGTAGTGGTATAGAACTTTGGGAGAAATGGAGAGATTTCCCAGGCCTGAAATACACCATACCTTCCCTTTGACTGCAGAGTGCTTTTCTGTAGGTATACTGCTAAAAGTCTACATGTGGCTTAAAGCCTGGTGGGTAGGAACCATGAGGCTGCTTCAATGGGGACACATCTCTACTCAGCCATTACTAGTGGTTTGGTTATAGGCAAGTCATTTAACTTCTGTGAGCTTGAATTTCCCAACTTGTAAATTTGAATGAGCAATAGGACCTGTCTCCCTCAGTTATCTTGATAATTGAGATGACGGTCCACAATGCAGGGAACACAGTATAATTTACTCTCACTCATCATCATCATCTTTAGAAGAAGACATTGGCAGGAGAAGTGAGCCAGCAGCTGTACAGCAGACTTCCAGGCATAGCTGAACAGGCACACTCAGTTATTACCTAAGTTTTGGGCAACCAAATTCATGTGCTAATAATTATGTCATGTCCAGGAGTTACCCATGCCCTGGTGGCAAAGAGAGTTGTGAAAGGCACAAAGACAGTGGGTGTTTAATGAAGTGTCCTTTCTCCTCCACGATGGCGTCTGCACACATCTGCAGCCAGAGTATCTGGAAAGAGCGAATGTGAGGCTTTTTTCCCGCTGCCTGCCTGCTGTGCCGCAGAGCCCGTCGTGTGGGGGTCCCGTGCTGCGCATTCTCTGTATGCCTGACGACACCTTAATCATGATCAGAAAAGACGGAGCTATTTATTTCTGGTTCCTGCAGCTGAAGTTGAAAAGAAGAAAGCGGGTTTTTGTATGTGATTTTCATTTGATAAGGCTGCTGAGTGCGACAGTTTGATTTTATTTGCTATTTTAAACTGCTCCTTAAGTGGTGTGATTACATAAATTGTGTCCTTGAATATAATATATTCATGTTGGATTTTGCTAGTCTATGGAGTGCAAATAAAATATGATCTCTCTATGTAGTACGAGATAAAGCTTCATTTTGCTTCCAAAATCAGATGGAGTCATGAATTACACATGATTCCATCAGGTCGTTTATCATGCTTTAATGAATGACAAATGGAAAAGAATCCCTCCTCCCTCCTCTTAATGGTTAGATCAGTTTAGGCAGGGTTGTTCTTCAGAGAACTGATTGAATCACAGAATCTGAAATTCAGAAGGCAAAAAGCATTTGGGTATCTTTAAAACAGTATTGCATTTTTAAAAAAAAGCATTTAGGAAGTACCCTGAGGAATAACTATTCTCAACCCATTCCAGAAGGTAATCTATCTTTAAAGCCATTCCTTTATTACTTCATTCAACAAACATTTGAGCCCCTGTGCTCAACATAGTCCTGGCTCTGTGCTGGGTGATGGGGAAACAGAAATCTAGTCTGTGCCACCAGGAAACCTGCAATCTACTCTAAAAGTCACAGCTGTCTGAAACCCCTCAGCCTGCGGAATAAGCCTTTCCTAGAGAGAGAATAAAGTTGGCTCTCCAAATCTATGAAACAAGTTCTTTCTGTCAGAAGGAGAAAGTAAACTCTATAATGGTAAGCATGCATATTATAGGCAAGAATGGGACTTGACACAACTGAAATTGTCTTATTCAAAAGGTATATTCTTGCTCATTTCCACCCTTAAACCCACTAGTCCACCAGCCAGAAGCTCAGGTGAATGATGGATGTCAGCAGCCTGCCACACTACAAAATTAATCATTGGGACCAAATGCGTGTCAATCGCTGTGGACATGGAATTCATTTCCATGTCTGAGTTCACACAAACACATCCATGTCTGTGGTATGAGGCTCAAGTCATGACACCCCTTCCAGAAAGTACTAGAACTCATCTGTCAGTAAAATCTGCTGTACAAAGTTATTGTTTTGTTTGGCTTAACGCAATGATGTTGTCATTGTCTCCAGCACCGATCGAGGCTTTCTTGTAGGAAATACTTCTGGGCCTAAGGCATGAGCCAGATGAGAAAAACTTTAGCCGTGGTACTTTTTAATACACCTTATTTTAAATTCAAAATACCATTCCTATTTCATTATCCACCAAAATTCAGTCTCTAGTCTCTGGATTGATTCAAAAAACTAAAATCCGCCATAAAAACATGATAACATTCAGTGCTGAAGCAGAAGAGCGGGTCTCAGGCTGGGGAGGGAGGTCCTGAAGGTTTTGATTAGTTGCAGCACGGAAATGAATGCGCTGTGTCCTGGGCGATGCCTGTCTGACCTCAGCAACAGGCCAGGGCAACAAGCTGTGTTTGGTGGAAAAGAAATTTGGAAAGCTTCAAATCAAGGTTGAAGCAAAAGCAATTTCAACACTGAAAGAGGTGAATGGTGATCCAGTAGAGTCTAGGCTGAGGAATTAAGCTGTTTAGGGCTGGACTCTGGGGGCGTGGTTACAGGGAGGGGCGTGGCCGGAACCTCCTCTCAGCACCGCCCACTGGGCTGCCCCAACCCCCACCCAGTTCCTCGGAAGCTCAGCACTTTTCGCAAGGGTTTTCTCCTCTCCACCTGTCTCCTGTGGAAGTCCCTGATTCCCTAGGCCAGTATTTTTCAAGTTTTTCTTTCAATTTCACGGCACATTTGAACCTATAGCTCAACTTCCTTGGCACACTTAAATTATGATAACAAAAAAAGGAATAAAAAAAGAATACACTTACTGTGCTTTGAACTTCTTTTGAAAATAATTTAATTCATGATCTTTAAAATTTTCACAGCACACCTAAGATCCTCTCACAGCACACCGGTTGAGAATCATTGCTCTAGGCTTTCACTGCTTTCATGAACAGTCTATCCAACCTCAGACCATCCAGGATATTAAGAATAATTAATTTTAATGTTATGTTTAACAAATTATATGTTATGTAACATTTAAATAATTAATATCTGTCTTAATATACAAATATAATAAGTATTAACTGTTTAAAAGGCAATAACTTTGGATTTCTAAATTCACCCCAGACTGATTTTTAAAAGTATACTCAAGTTTTTTTACACACACATAGAAGTTCAGAGAGAGAAACAGTAATCTCCTAGAGACTCTGAGCTGAGAAATATGAAGGTGAGACGCAGCGTATGTCACTGGAAGGCAGAGAAACCACTTTTGAACTGAATGACAGGTGCACAGGAAATGGGAAAAAAGACATTTGACACCAAGGCAAAGGCTGTAATGGAGATGACCCTGTGGGTCCCATGTGAATGAGAGATTTGTTTTTCTTTCACCCACAAACTTGTTCTCTCAGTCAACTCCAAGGCAGACAAGTGAACATAGGAGGGAAGGGGTTGGTGGTACAAGCTAGGAAGGAGGGAAGTAGAGAGACACCAGGTTAACCCTCTCAGGCATAGAAAGAGGCCTTCAACCCTCCACTCACCAGAGCTAATCAATTGTCTCTATATTAGCAACAACAAACAATGGTTCACATGTTGAGACCTTAGCAAGTCTCGCGTATTGAATTGATCACTTCCTCACACGTCATCTCATTTATCTCAGTTAATCCTCATCATTCTTCTATAAAACAGGAACTGTTATGATCCCATTTTACCGATGAGGGCACGGACCTGGGATCTGACCTCCACTGCTAGAATCCAGAGCGCAGGGTCTTGAAAACTAGACCAGCCTCCAAACGGAGAGGGACCCGCCCTATGGCCAGGTTTAGAACCACATCCTAGAGATGTTCCTAAATGGGGAAACCTGGGAAGGAGGCCCCAAGGTTAGCTAGAGGGTGCGGGCTAGGGCAGGCTTTTCACTGGTCGGCTGCCTCCTTTTTGTGGGATGCGTGGAATATAAAATACAGAAGGTGCCAAAAAAATGTGTACACATTTTAAGAAAGGAAAAAACTGTATTAAAATTGCAATGCTCAATATATATTGGTAAAAGATGAACACAAGTCACGTTTGACTTCTGCAATTACAAGAGCTGTTCAGAGTGGTTACCATCAGCATCCAGACACTTCTGATTATGAAGTGAACTACTGCTTGAGCAATGTTGATCAAAGCATCCCCTCAAATTGCTGCACATGCCAGTTCAATTTCTTCCCAAAGTACCGCCAGTGTACGGTACACCACATTCTTTAAGGTCCCCCATATTCGTGCCTCTATTGTTGTACTTCCACAACATGAACTTCAAATACCTCTTGAAAAGGGTCTTGTGCTTGCTCCAAGTGTGCTTGATTTTCGAACAGAAACCATGAAATCCAGCTGTATGAACTCTCAAGATTGGAGCAAAGCTGTGCCCCAGAGCCTGCATTCCTGGGAAAGGAGGACCATCTCCAGGGCCAGCAAGGCCTCATCGTGGGCACCTCTCGCTGGGGCAACTGTGCTCAATCAGGAAATGTCAGATTCTATGCAGCCTGTCATCATCATAACCACGTGATGTGACAGTCACATCCCTCAGAAAGGGAGTTTCCTTCATCTGACAAGAAGAGGGAAGCCAGAGAAGTGAACTTATTTCTACTCCTGTGGTTATGAATTAATCTGTGTTTTAAATATGGATAGATTAGTTTTCCTGTAACTCAACTCCAGTCACATTACTCTTAATGGCTTCTTAATGGCTGCCTGTTCCCTCTCCAGGACAGTAATACACACACCTTTTCAACCATCACCCCTGGAACCACCCACATAACTGAACCAAGATCCATCAGGCACTGTCCCTGCAACAGTGTCCTGCTCCTTACCCAGCCAACCATCTATGATGCTGTTGTACACAGGGCATGCACATGTGAGTAAGATCTGGTTCCCACCAAGCCATTCAGTCTAACATCCTGCTAACATCTCACCGTTCTTCCCCAGAATTTCCTTCACACCCAGAAGCAAGTGTACCCTGGAAGCTTCCCCAGTCTTTAGCCATGTGTAGACCCTCGATCACTCCAGGGGGCATGAATGCCTTAGCTTTTACAGACTATGAGGTCTGTTGGTTAAGTTCAAGAATTTGACTTACACTGGCAGCACTGTACAAACTGCTCAAAGTTTCATAACCTTGGTATACCGATGTCTCACAGCTGTGTTAGTATTGAAGTTAGTGTCAACCTGTGGTGGTGTCTTGCTGAGTGGCGTTCAGTATTGTTGTTGTGTGATTTCGCGTGCCATCACAAGAATGTGAGAGCTTGAATTAGAGCAATGAACAAACATTAAATTTCTTGCTAAACTTGGCAAGAGTGGAAGTGAAATCAGGGACACATTAGTCCAAGTTTATGGGTATAATGCCTGGGAGAAAATGGCAGTGTACAAATGGATTAAATGCTTTTCTGTGGGGGAAGGAAAGCGTCAATGATGAAGAGAGGTGGGGGGGGAATACCAATCAGAACTAATGAAAACATTGAAAACATTTATTTAATGGTGCAACATAATTGCTGGTGACTGGAAGAAGCATAGCAGACCAAGTAAACATTGATAAAGTTAGGATAATCTTAACTGAAATTCTTGGCATGAGAAAGATATATGCAAAAAATCATTCCAAAGGAACTCACAAATGAACAAAAAAGCAAAGAGCTCACACGACACTGTGTGTGAAGGAGTTTTTAGCCAGAACATAAACGACTGTATTGGAGCACTCTCCCTACTCACTTGATCTGGCTCCTAGTGACTTCTCTCTTTACTTGAAGATATTGAATGGAAGGCATTTTGATGACATTCTGGACAGCAAGGATAATACAGTGACAGCTCTGATGACCATTCCAGAAAAAGAATTCCAAAATTGCTTTGAAGGGCAGACGAGCTTCCCAAGGGGGGTCCTTCCAGGTGACCATAGCGATAGTCAGCAGTGAAGTATGTCGCACTCTTTCTAGGAGGAGTTAGTTCTGTGGGACTCAGTCCTCTCTTGCCCCTACACACCACATGGCACAGAGGAGGAGCTCAAAAAACATTCCTGGAGTAACCAGATCTGAAATCTCTTGCTTAGGCAGGCAAAGGGGGTTCCCTTGTCCTCCCCTCTCCTCCTCCGTTTTCAATTAAATAGAAGTATCCTTTAGCCACTCAACAATCGCAGTAAATTACGTCTCTCATTCCTCTCTCTCCTATTGATTATTTTTGCATATTGAGAAATACAGAGCAAAGTTGATGGATTTGAAGGACGTGATTAAAAAGCAGAATGGTGGCCGAGGAGATTCTCACAGAAAATATGGGAGTCAAGCCTGCTCGGCTGCCCCACCGCGCCCTGCCGTGCCCCAGCATACTTCTCACCAGAACGGGGGCTCTTCCCCCTCCAGCCAGTGCCCTGCCAGCCTGGCTCTTCCCTCCTCAGAACCCTATTCTGGCCAGATTCCTAAACCCAGGGCCGTTCCCACCCATAACAGGCGGCGGTGGCACTGTGCCCTCTCTCTGTGCTGCCAGTTGGGGTGGCATCTTACTGAGTGGAGGAGTTGCTAACCTTTTACCCAGGTTGACTTGGACAGTTTCCTGAAAATAACAGTGTGTCCTGTTATCAGGCCCGACTCCAGAGCAGGCAGGACTGGCTGGTGGACACATGCAGGCTCCAAAGCCTGAGCGGTCTGGCTCCATTCTAGCCTAGGGACCTGAACGAGACATGTCTTCACTCTCAACTTCAGGTGTCCCATCTGTAAAGCAGAGAATATGTGACTTGCCTTGCTGGGCAATGAAGATGAAACGTGCCATAGGTAAGGCCTCTAACATAGCGCCCAGCGGCAGGCGCTCCACACTTTCTTTTTCTCTCTTTTTGAGACAGAGTTTCACTCTGTCACCTGGGATGGAGAATGTAGCTCACTGCAACTTTAAACTCCTGAATTCAAGCAACCCTCCTGCCTCAGCCTCCCGAGTGACTGGGACTACTGGTGCCTGCCACTGTGCCCGGCTAATTTGTCTATTTTGTGTTGAGATGGGGTCTTGCTCTTGCTCAGACGGGTCTGAAACTCTTGAGCTCAAGCCATCCTCCTGCCTGGGCCTCCCAGAGCACTAGGATTAGGGGGGCAAGGCCTTCTTCTTCCCTACTCATCACACACATCATGAAGGACAACACTGTTTGATGGCCCTCAGGGCTTCTGTCCTCCCTTCACCTCCCCAACCTTGCCCTTTCAAGCCACTTAGGCCCCTCCTCTCCTGCTCGCTCTCTAACTTGGGAGCCCCAGCTGCTCTGGCCTCATTCGGCTCCTCAGAGTCACTCAGCTCTTTCCTGTCTTGGGCACTTGGCACATGCTGTTCCTTCTGCCTGAAACACTGTACCAGACGTTTCCTTCAGATCTCAATCTCACCTCTTTGACAGTCATTTCCTAATCACCTTATCTAACTACATCTCCATTGACCCCGTTGCTTTCTTTTACTGCCTATGTCCTTAGCTGTGAGTATAGATGGTGAATTCTGTGTCTCTTAACGATCTCATCCACTAGACAAGAACAGCAGGCCCCATATCTGTTTTGTTTCCCACTGTAAGCTTAGACAGTGCTTGTACATAATAACTATTCCGCATTTTTTAAAAAATAAATGAGCAAGCAAAAATTTAGACTCTGAAGTCAAATCTCGCTTAGAGTCCTGGGAAATTGAACTCTGTGCCTCAGCTTCCTTGTCTATAAAATCGTTCTAATAAAAACAGCACCCACCTCGTCCAGTTCTTGGGAGAATTTCATGAAATAATATTTGCTGAGTACTTGGCTGGCACCCAGAAAGGGCTTTATAAATGCTGGTTTCCATTATTATTTTGATTGCATGAATTTTTGACAAGTTGGGGCTGAATAAATAGCAATTCAAATTCATAGAAGTCCTGGTAACACTGTGGTCCTGGGCAGTCATGAGGACCCTGTTCTGCCCCTACCACTCTTGGGGCTTGAAGCTGTGTGTGTGTGTCCGTGCACGCGCGCATCTTTCACTAGGGACTAAGAATTCAGGGATTGAGCACGCAGGACACCTAGCTTTAAGGAGAGCACAGTCCGGTGACTGTGTTAGTGAGCTCAGGCTGCCATATCAAAAGACCACAGACTGGTCGGCCTGAGCAACAGAAATGAATATTCTTATAGTTCTCCAAAGCCAAGGTGTTTGCCAAGTTTGTTTCTGGTTAGAGGTCCTGGCTTGCAGACAGCTGTCTTCTCACTCTGTGTTCAGATGGCCTTTCCTCCTTGAGTTGGCAGAGAGCACACGCACGCGGGGACTCTCCAATGTGATGATGTCTCTTACAGAAACACTAATCCTTTCGTGGGGGCCACACTGCCATGACTTCATCTAACACTAAGGCACTATCCCCAAATGCCATCACACAGGGGGTTAGGGCATCAACATATGGATTTGGTGGGAGGCGGGCACAGTTCAGGCCCTAGCAGTACATCTATGACTCAGGGGCACTCTCCACCCACATCATGCCTCTCTTGCCAAGGAGCTCATCTGGGATGGAGTTATCGGTGTTGGGTGCACACCAACTCCATCACCCAATGGGACCATCTATTGATGACATCATCCCCCCAAGTCCCTCCCTGTGGCCTGAGAGGGCTGTCCCAAGAGACTAGGAGCAAGTGAGGTTCAGGATGCTTCTCTGTCCCTCAAAAGTCGGGAACGGTTTGCTCTTTCTTCCTGATGTTTTGCTTCTGAACATGCCCAACAGCAAACCAATTTGAAACAGCAGTTATAACAAATTATGACTCCCTCAGACTGGACGTGTGTTTGTGCAGGGGAGGGCTGGGCATTGTGTCCCTATGTCACCTTAAACCTCACTTAAGCATGGCTGCCTTGCTCCTTACTGATTTTCCGGCTAAGAAACCAGAGCATAAACTTTGCATTTTATCTCCATTTCATCTCACCACCCCCTCTCCCGCCCAGACCTCATCACTTAGAGCAATATTAGAAGCAACATGGTATTTATCATAATATCCTGGGAGAGCTGAGTTCTGGTAAGTACCATGATAGCTAGTTACAGGGCCTGAATGCTCCAGGGAGCATTAATCACGGTGCCTGAGTGCATTCGTGGGCGCACATTGTAAACTAATTACCACGTATGCTGCTCTCGCTATCATTACCTTTAATATATAATTTCAGATACAATACAACTCCTGTTTTGTTGCTTTCACACTGCTGTAGACACACTCTGAGATATGCCTCAACCTTAAAAATTTTACATGCAAAAATAAAACAGGAAGGCAAGAGAAATATTTTTGATGAGTGATGATACACCTGCCTGATAAAGCCCTGGGGTCGCATGAAGACATTCAACAGCTATTTTTTTGACTAAATAAATAAATACATTTTAAAAAGAAGTAATTTTTTTTTTTTTTTTATCCCAGCCTGACCTCCTACTAATCTGTCTGTTAACCCAGGGCAAGACATTGCCCTCTTTGAATATAAGATAAACTGACAACAGGAAAAAAAAAAATCACTAGGAGACATGACAGCAACCTATACCAGAGGCTTTCTTGGAAGAAAAATTTAAAGTTTTAGAACATTTTGTTAAAACAATGTATTAGTAAGAGGTTGGCTTCACTTCTTAAATTAGAGACATTCCTTTTCTGTTATGTGTAACGGGATGTTTGTATCTTGACTCCTACTTCTCCGAGAAGGGAGCCTAAAACATGGACTTGAGAAACAGCTTCCCCAGATGTGTGTGCCTTGTCCGGGAGGCACATGGGCCAGGCCACCAGGACAAGTGTAGACTGAGGGCGAGGCAGAGGTGTACACGGAAGGTCGAGGGGCCCGAGAGGGGCTGACAGCACAGCCTTCCCAGGGAGTCACTCATGGGCTGAAGGACAAGCTTGGGGGGACAAGCTCAGGGACAGAAATCCAATCCGTGGTCGTAGAATGAGCCTGGTGTAGTGGGGGTCAGGGTGGGGCCGGGGACCGGAAGCGGGTGGGAAGCATTGAATTCTTTGGAGAAGGCCAAGCGTTTGGGAATAAAAGACCTCTTTGAAGAAGAAAAACAAGAGAGGCTCAGGCCAGACAGGTGGGTTCTAATGAAGGGTCATCTATGCCGTGCTGAGGACTCTGTCCTGTATCCTAAACACCATACGTAGTTTAAGTTAGATGGGGAGGAGACTCGTGCTGGCAGTGAGCTGGGTTCTGGAGAGGACGGCAGACATCCGGGGGCCCGAGGTTCCTCATCTGCAAAATGAGAGATTTCTATGGAGGAGTTCCCGAAGGAGCAAACATATAAGCCCCTCATCTAATGACCGGTGTGTAGGAAGCTCTCTGTAAACAGTAGCGATCACTGTGGGGTGACCCAGAGAAGATGCTGACAGTAGCCAATAAAGGCTGAAACGACAGGTTGGGGAGAGAAGGACATGGCTCCAGAGCTTTCAGGAAGCAGCGTCAGCTGGACTTATCACTGGCTGGGGGTGCAGGGCTGAGGGCCGTGGCCAGAGACCACCCCAAGTCTGGGAGGGACCCGTGGGGCTGCTCCCCACCCAGGCCAAAGCAGCCATTCTGTGTTGTTGGGTTTAAGTGAGATGACCTTTGAGACCCCGTCCACTTGTCCTACACCATCGTCCCACCAGCACCACCGCAGAGCAGGACCCGCAGGACACCGCAGAGCACCCTCCACTGCTCCGCCTACCCGGGAGTCTCCTGGGCTCTCTGCCTTGGGCTTTCTGTTGCTCTTTTCTCAAGTATGCAGACCTGGCTCCACTTAAACGTTTATTGAGGACAGAGGCCGGGTGAGGAGCAGGGATGAAAGGGCACGAAGAGAGGCCTGAGCTCAGCTGGAGGAAGGATGCACAACCTGGAGACGGGCTCCTCTAAGCTCAGGTGGGCCTGTGAGACCAGCCTTGCACCTGCCAGTGCTGAGCAAGCTCCCTGCAGGTCTGCCCACGCTTCCTCCTCCTCCGACCCGGCCAGTCTTCCTCTCAGCCCACCTGTGTCTGACCTCACTGAGGACAGCCTAACACTCCGGTGGGACTGTCCCCCAGTTCCCACCCCCTGCTGTGCCTGCCAGCACCTGGACCCCAACTCTGCCTCCTCTCTGCTACCCTAGATGACCTTTCCATGTCCCAGCGAGAGTGAACCTCTCCACTTGGGTACCAGATCTCTTCCCTGCTCGAGGACATCCCTCTTACAAACCTCCCTGGATTTTCCACCAACTCTCCTTTCTCCACTGGCTCCTTCCTGTTAGCTAATAAAAGTGCCATTTGCATTACTGATCACTGGAGTAAAAAAAGTGCTGCTATTTCTCTCGTATTAAACAAAATCCCTGTCTATCGCCCATGGCTCTGCCAGCTAACACCCTGTTTCTTTGCAGCATCACTCCTTAAAAGAATCGGATCATCCACACGTCCTCTCCCGGGTCTGCTCTCCCGGGTTGCCCCTCCCCATCTCGGCCAAGCTGTGCCTTCTCAGCTCACAGCTGGGTCAGTTGCATCAGTCAGTTCCTGGGCTTCCCTTACATGACTGTGGCAGTCAGCCAGGTTGACCTGGTTGATCTTTGATACTCTTTCTTCTTGGATGTCACCCTCTTCTTGATTTTCCTTCCATTTTCTTGGCCCTCCTTTCTGGTCTCCTTTACTGGTTCCTCCTCTTCTGCCTGACTTCTTACCTTCGGAGCCTTCCCAGCTTCTCCCGAGTCCTCTTCTTTGTCTACACTCATCCCCTTTGGTGATCGCCAGTCTCTTGGCCGAAATACCACCGATAACACTGGGGAGTCCCCAGGCCATATCTCTAGTGCAGACCTTTCTCTCGAATTCCTGATCCTTACGTCCTGCTACCTTCTCACCTTCTCCACCTTGAAGTCTTCCCAACAGCAGTGACTATGACTGTCCCTTGACTGCCTGAACTCTCCTCCAAGAAGCATACTCATGGGGCTCCTGTTCTAGCCCACTGGGCCCTCGCCTCCCCCTGCACAGGGAGCTTCTTCCCTCCTCCCCACCCAGGAGCCCTGTCACTGTCCTCCCCCTGCACCCACATTGGCATCCACTTCTGCCTCTTCCAATCCTGCCAGCCCCTAAAATCCAACTCAGGTGCCACGCTCTTCACCAGGCCTTTGCCAATCTTCTGATCTGGAATAATTTCTTCTTCTGGGTCTCTGGAGCCCTTTATTTATATGTCTCTTCTAGGTGTCAGCACCCTCTGTCTTGTACTGTGTCAGTCACGTTCATTCACTTAACAAATACTGCACAGCACTGGTCCCCCGACTGGTACTAGGCCATGGCCTGTTGGGAACACAGCCACACAACAGGAGCGGAGCAGCAGGTGAGGGAAGTTTCATCTGTGTTTACAGTGGCTTCCCACCACTCACCTCCTGTGTGATTGGTGGTGGCTTTAGATTCTCATAGGAACATGAACCCTTCTCTGTAAACTACGTATGTGAGGCATCTAGGCTGTGCCCTCCTTATGAGAATCTAAAGCCTGCTGATCTGAGATGGAGATAACAATTTGCTTGAATCATCCTGAAACCATTCCTCTTGCCCCCAATCCATGGAAAAATTACCTTCCGTGAAACCAGTCTCTGGTGCCAAAAATTTGGGGGACCGTGCATTTTCTGTGTGCAAGGTGGGCCTTCAATATACAACATAAGAATTTATGTTCTCTATATAGTGATCAAGGAAATGCCATGAAGGATATCGGTAACAGTACGATCAAAATATTTCTGAATGTATATGAATCGTGCCCTGTGATTGCACCAATGTACATAATTATGATTCAATAAAATTATTAAAAAAAAAGAATTTATGTTCTCAAGGAGGAATCATTTGAGTAGGGGAGACTGACAATAATTAAATATTATGAAGATACAAATTATACAGTATGTAAGAAAGTAATGCCAAGTGTGTGTGTGTGTGTGTGTGTGTGTGTGTGTTGGTGGGAAGGCGTGGGGCTGGCAGTTGCAGTGTTCAGTAAGCTGGTAAGGGTAGCCCTCATTGAGAAGGTGATTTGGAAGCTAAGACCCGAGGGAGCCAAGGGGATGTCAGGGAGAGAGAAGCCCATATAGAGGAGTAGCTGGATCCAGGCTGGAGTAGCAGTGCCCTCTCACTTGCACACTCAGAGAGAATCTTGGGGTCTTGCTTTGCTTCTCCCTGCTGTGCTAGGGCAGCACCTCTGCCCTGTCTCCCCACCTGCTGTCTCCCATGGAGTCTAGTGCAGTGACCTTCTACAAGGCAAATCCTCTTCCTTCTTTGCGTCTTCCTTATGTCAGCCTCCATGGCAGATACCACTGGTCTATCCCTGACTTTCAGAAGAGTGCCCTCCCTCTGCTTCTCCTACTCTGAATGTCTCTTCTCCACCCCTTAGTTGCCATCCATGACCTTCTCTTTGCACCATGTTCTGTAAGTACTATCTTTCATTTTTCATGGCTATGGCCATGATTACAAATCTGCTTCTGGATGCCACTGGAGCCCATGTCTCTTAGAGAATGAAGTGAGTTCATGCTCTGAGGAAGGAGCTGAGATTCCTTCAGGGAGAGCAGCAGAAGAGTGGAGAGCTCCACTGTGGGCACCTTCTCCACGCCTGCCCTCTAAACACCAGATTCATGCCCTGCAGATGTCCCACAGGCCTTCCAAACTAGAACTGTCAACTGTACTTCCCCCCATTTCAAAGTCCACCTTGGTGATTTGGGTCAGCTTCCAGTTCATCGTCCAAGGTAAGAACCTTGGCGTTCTCTATGGTTGCCTCTACTGTTCCTCACTTTCTGCTTCCAATCACTGACCAATTCTTGTCCCTTTTGTCCCCTCACTCTGTCATCGCTGCCCCAGGGTGTGTCCCCATGAAGCCATACACATCCTAGTCTAGTCACTGCCTCCAGTCACTCCTCTTTGCAAATGAGCCTACCAATTCTGGGCTTGTTTGGTTAAGCTCCATTCAACAGTATTGAACACATTGCAGGGGAGTCTGGCCTTTTATCTCAATGGGTCAAGGCCTTTCTGTAATCTAATGCTGGTCATAGGATCTGTACTTCCATCTTCCTTGAGGTACAGAAGCAATCAGTATCACCAGTGTTTCGTAGTTGTCACTCTAGTTCAGTGGTTCTCAACCTTCCTAATGCCGTGACTCTTTAATACAGTTCCTCATGTTGTGGTGACCCCCAACCATGAAATTATTTTCATTGCTACTTCATAACTGGAATTTTGCTACTGTTATGAATCGTAATGTAAATATCTGATACTCAGGATAGTCTTAGGCGACCCCTGTGAAAGGGTCACGACCCCTTCGGGTTGAGAACCACTGCTCTACTGGGTGTTAAGACGTTGGCAGATACCACTGGTCTATCCCTGACTTTCAGATGAGTGCCCTCCCTCTGCTTCTCTTATTCTGAATGTCTCTTCTCCACCCCTCAGTTGCCATCCATGACCTTCTCTTTGCACCATGTTCTGTAAGTACTATCTTTCATTTTTCATGGTTATGGCCATGATTACAAATCTGCTTCTGGATGCCACTGGAGCCCATGTCTCTTAGAGAATGAAGTGAGTGGAGAGAAATGCCCCCAGTGGGCCTTTTAACAGCAGTCACAGAATCCCAGCTACCCTCAGCCCAAGTGTAAGGGATTAACACAGTCAAGCCCACACTGAGGAAAAATGGCCCGCATTCTTTCTTGGCTGATGCTGAATTGAGGACACTGATGAGACATTTATTTATACTTTATTTCTGGAACGATGATGTCTAGAGCAGAAAAATCCAACATCAATAACTAGAGACACTTCAGTGTTATCTATAATTTGACTTATCTTTCCTTCTTTCATATCTAAAAAAATAAAATAAAATACTGCTTTGCCCTTTGTAGACAGTTTTCATTGATCTCAACCTTCCGTCACCTTTCATAACTGGGAGTGATTCTCTCCCCTGTGAAGGGGAAAACCAGGAGATTTGTTCTATGCTTCATCTAAACTACTGCATTCCAGAGGTGGGTGGGGAGTGGAATGGTTCTTTAAAAATCAAAAGCAGTCCTAATACGGAGATGGTAAAATCTTTAGGATTTACAATACCAAGATTTGTCAGAAATTGAATCACTTATCATCAATGCTTTGAAATTTAGAAAAGTTCAAAGAAACAAAATCTGGAGCCAGTCCAAACATCGCTGGGCATTTCCAATTCCCTAGCTCCCTTGTTCTTCCCAGTGACCATATGTTGAGTGTGCTCTGGGTCTGGGGCTCTTTCCGAAGCCCTGTAAGTAAACTTCAGGTTATCAGAAGCGACAAAACACTGTCACGAATCCTAGCCACAGCTAGTTGGGTAAAACTCCCCTTTGTTTTCCTGAATTCCAAATGAGACGGTTTCCTTTGCTTCCTTTCACTGGTATTAAAATACACAGATTAGCCAAAGATGAGAGATTCCTGAAGAAAGAAGGAAATATCACTCCTAAATTGGGCCTCATCGCATCTTGAAAAGAAATCCAAGACAGCCTCTTTGAAAAGCTCAGTCTTTGTAGATTATTATCGCCGAGTGTATTGCTGTTGCCGCAGCAGAGCGAAATGTTTCAGATGCTTGTAATTCCCGGAATCTGGTCTCTTGCCAGAGCTGCACAGTGATATGAATAACTTCTGGGCGCACTTGCTCAGGATGGATGTGTTTCTGGGATTTTTTTTTTTTTTGGCAGAAATGCCACCGGAGTCTATCTCTCTTAGGGAAGTCAATGGTTTCACACTTAGAAGCATGATCCGAGGCTCCTTTCCGGGCAGGCAACCTCAGAGCAGGGAGCCCCACTTGAGGCGATTCTTTCTGTGTTTACTGCGTTCTTAGTGTGATAAAAATATGCCAGTATCCATGGGCAAAGATTCCTAAAAGATACACCAGAGATGCAACCGCTGTACGTTGTGCCCAATTTTAATGTAGCAAGTGTGACTCTCAGACTGTAACTTCAGATGCGCAAAAAATAGAATTTGCTTTATTTTCCAAAATTGAAGTTCATTTCTATTTTGAGCTCCCACCATAATATCAGTCATTCCAGGGGTCCTCTCACTGACGTTATGCAATGGTTCTGAGGCCTTATGGTGGAAAGCCACCTGCTTTTCATCCCTGGGCCACACAGGGGCTCTGCTTCCTCACACCTCTCTGTCCCTGCCATGAGCTCACTCTAGTGTCACCTGCTCAGAGAGGCCCTCTCCCACTTCCTCATGCAGGCACGCCCTCCATGTCCCCGCAGCCCCAGGCTCAGAATTCCCGGCAGCCTTCACCTGCCCTCCTTATCCCCACAGCACTTCCATCATCTGACACGTGATGTTTCCTTGGTATTTGTTTATTATCTGCCTCCCTGCATTAGACTGTAAATGTCACGATGAACAGGGCTTTACCTCTTAGTACCCAAGGGCCTGGAACAATGGCCAAGCGCACAGTGAAGGCTCAGTGAAGATTTGCAGAATGAAAGAACAACTGGATGGGCCTAGACGTGCTAGACTCCGTGCCAGACACCAGCCAACTAGCAGTGAGGCCACAAGAGGAGGAAGTGGCTGCCCTGAGTCTGTCTGGGTGGTGACAGGGGAAAAGAAATCAAGCAGCATGTGTGTGTGTAGGGGCATGGCAGAGTACTGGGACCAACAGAGGGAGCCCTGTGGGCTCTAGGACCAGACTGGTCCTGGTACATGTCTGGAGGCCAAGCAGCCAGAGCGGAGTGACTCCCTGAAGAGTCCGTGTGCAGCGTGCAGGTCAGACACAGCACACCCAGACAGACCCATGATGATGAGGCACCATCCTGGGGGTTGACTAGGACACAGCTATAAACACAGAGCACTTTATAAAGGGCATTTTCAAGCAAATTCTATTCCACAAACAGGTGCAGGCCTTGTGTCCAGAGACAGAGATACAGAGAAAGAAACAGATAAGCCCCATGCCCTCGGGGAGCGCACACTATGGGGGGCACGGATAGGCAACATACAAAACCAGAAGGCAGGATGTTAGATGGTAAGGGTGAAGGGGAAAGAGCACGGCATGGGGGGCCTAGACAACGGGTGGGTGGGGCGGGGTGGGCGAGCTCTCCTGGCAGCAATGGGGCAGGACCTGGTAGCAGAGCAGCCGCAGGGAGCTTCCAGGTGCTTCCAGGTGTGGTGGCGTGTGTGAGGAGCTGCATGGCCAGCCTGGAGATGAATAGAAGCACCAACAGCAAAGGTTCCACGTAGCCTTTGATGGGCCCAATACTCCTCTGGGCACTTGGGATATGTGAGTAAAGAAAATAGGCAAGAACCCCTGTTCCAGGGGAGCCTGCTTCCAGGCAATAAGCCACCCACATGGGCACAACAGTGGGGACTGGCAGAGGGTGTCTGCTGAGGGCTTCCGTCTTCTTGGTGGCTTAGGAAGCAAGGTCTCATTCAAGATCTCATACCAGAGGTTTGGGGAGGAGACTTGCAGAGAAAGGAGGAAGTGAAATGGTCTTGGAGAGTGGGCGATGATGGATGGCTACCAGGAAGCACTAAGAACTTATTTGTGGTTTGCGGTCGTGAATTTGAAGTCAGACCACTCCGTGCAGCTCCGTGGTTTGTCTCCAGCCGCATTTCTAGTCACTGAGTAGGTGGCAAGTCAGATTTAACCAGGGGTGGTGTTTTGTCAAGCAAGAACAGAAACGGAGAGAGAGCAAGGGAGTTGAGGGTGGGTGTGAGGAAGGGGTTGTCATAGTCAGCTATGGAGGGTAAGCCAGGCAAGAAACGGCTGTGGCCAGGCACATGTGTGAAGATGACCGGACTAACAGGCCCAGTGACTGGAGCCCAGTCACGGATTAAAACAGGAGAACTTCCAGGAGAGGCAAAATGTGTTTATTTATATTTTTGTTTATGAATAACAACATTATCTAAAAGAGAGTTGAGCATCACTTGTTGGCCTTTTGACTAAGATCAAGTGTAGTAAAAGAATTCAGCATACTTCCAGTAATGAATAGAGATTAGAATAAAAGATTACACACACATACATGTTCATGAATGGGTGAAAGCAAAAACTATGTAAAGGAAAACAAAATCAATGAGCAATATATATTTTCCATAAACAACTTTTAGAAATGAGTATCATATTTCTCCTTGAGCTTCCTAGCTTCTGAGAAACAACATCCAATGGAGGCTTTGCAGTGTCTGTAAGGTAATAATTAAGGTGTTGATTAGAAATAATAATTAATAACTCAGATAATATTCAAGAAATA
Source organism: Arctocebus calabarensis (assembly GCA_963573935.1). NCBI lineage: Eukaryota > Metazoa > Chordata > Mammalia > Primates > Lorisidae > Arctocebus > Arctocebus calabarensis. The sequence goes on from CAUYON010031921.1 coordinate 42,350, forward strand.
CAGATATCTGATACCAATGCAAGAGAAAAATATCTCTAGTGGATCCCTCCTGTCTTTGGAAATAAAAGAACAACAAATAAGTCCAATACACACATGCATTATTTGTTAAATTTAATGTAGCCACACAATGTCAAACGAGCTCTATGGTTGTAAATGTTGACAATTCCCAGATATTGGTAGAGGTCCACCTCTTGCATCCACTCATTCCCTTCACTAGTTTTTGATAAGTCCAACCACACACATCAGAAATCATTTTGTGACTCTTGTAGACATTACTAAGGGCTTATGGGATCACCAGGAAAAGACACAACACTTTGTGTCTTGCCACCAGATTCTCCACTCCTGGTCTTCTTTCTCCTCTGTGCCAACCTCTTCATCTCTTCCGCCTGCCACCTCTGTCTTCCATCCCGCACGCCCCATACCCAAGTCCTTCTCCATCAGGGGAGTTTCTTCCCACCCTCTGGCCTTGGCAGCAGCCAATGCACCCAAACTTAAAGCATACACCCCAAACAGGAGGTTGCAGCAATTACCCAGAAGAATCTGCCCTGTTTGTAAGAGGGATATTTTCATTCTCCACTTCATACACTGGGTTTGGGGAGCAAATGGCTCTGCCCCCCATGGGAGAGAGCTGTGTCCATGTCAGGGACGTCCCTGCCACTCCTAGACCACTGGCCGGCTCACAGCCTGCTTCACAGAGGGCTCTGCAGCAAAACCATCTCCTCACAGCTCTCTCTCAGCTCCCACTCCTGTTTTATAAATAAATTTCTTATTTTAATTACGAATCTGCACAGTGGAAGTAGACGATTAAATGAAGAGAATCTGAAATCACTTCTGATCTGGGCAAAGTAAACAAGTGCCTATTTCCATGACTGTTCTACAAATAGAACCCGGCCTGACATAGAGGACATTTGTCGGATTCTCCACCCCCAGCCTGCACTGAGTTTGCTGTTCTTGATGTCTGAAGATGCTGTGTTGTTTTCACATTTCTTTGCTTTAGTTCCGTGGGTCCTGACAAGTGCCTGATTCTCTACGGTGATGACCAGGTAGGTGTAGGGGTGGAAGGAGGGGCATAGGTACTGAGTCAGAGGCCAGAAGACCATCTGCCATCATTTGGGGAGAAGCCAGGGGGAAGGGAGGAAGATAGGAGCATCTGTGTCTCAAAGCTCAGGCGAAAGGAAGAAGAAAATAGAAAAGGACATGTAGTGTTAGAAAGCTAAGCCCCAAAGTGCTCGCCTGTACGCCTCCTACCATCCCCACGATAGCCTATCATTGCCATGTGTGAGAATGGGGAAACTGAGGCACCAAGCAGTTCTGCGATTTGCCCAAGGTCCTGTGCTCCTCGGGGGAGGCAGAACTGGGATTTCCACCCCAGTGGGACCACTAAGCCTGTGTGTTTCCCCACCAGGCTTCACTGCCTCTCAAGTCCACAGAGGGGATGTTCCAGGTAAATGTCGGAGGGAATGGATCACTCTGAGAGCACTGGACTTGGTGCGCGTGGAAATGGCACGTGTGGTTTGCCTCCCATTTGTAGGGGGAGATGCTAGTTAATCTGGGCCAGGAGATTAACTTCTTTCTCTGTATTCTGCTTCACAATTAGAAATAAGGCTTAAAGGCAAATTCCCTTGGGAGAGGAGCCAGCGTGATGTAAGCCCAACGGAAGGTGAATGATTTGATATTTCGAAGAGGTTTGAACAGGGTAGAGTCACGGGAGGGTACCTGATGCTTGAATCAAGCAGAGCACAGAGGAAGGAGAAGAGAATGCAGACGTGAAATCCAACTGGTCCCCATTTCTGGTTATGCTCCGGGGTTGCCCCTCTCCCTACTCTCCTTAAAGCCTTTTCTTAAAAAAAAATAAATAAATAAAAATGAAGACTGAAAAAAAGGAAAGAGGACCCTGGCGGAGCACAGACGGGCACTTCTACCGGGACTCCGCGTCCAGGGCAACCGAGCGGGCGTCCGGTGGGGACAGGGGCGACCTGTGCACTGCCCGACTCCAGGGGGCGCCGTGCACACACTGGGACCCGGATGTGCCCCCGGGTTTGGGCTGCGTGGCTTCCAGGCCTGGAGTTCCCGCAAATGCACACAGACACAGGCACAGGGTAGCAGAGGGAATCCCCCCACCTTCGTAAGTGGTGCCCCGTGGTTGGCAGCCCTAGGCGACCTCGTCAATGCAGCGCCCGGCTCTGCTCCTCTTCCCGGGACTTTCCGGGTGCGGCCCGGAGAAGCCAGGGCAGGTCCAGGAGGCACTGCCTGTTGGTGATAATGCAAGTTCATTGGTAAAAATGCGAGCGATTAATTTCACTTCATCCTTCGGAGGGCTGTGCTGGTAGGTAGCAATAAGTGGCTTCTCCCCACACCTGTCATCGCCGCGGCGCTGCCACTCGGTGTAAAAGGCCTGCCACGCTTCCTGTGTCCAGACGGCACTGTCGCGGAAGGACGCCGGCGAGGACGCGATCCTCCACTGCCCCCTAGTGGGCCAGTGCGAATGAGGCCTGTACTGCGTTTCCACTTCGATGTGGATTGGAAGCAAATCAGGGTTGCATTTTACTTCAGGCGTGGTTTGCGGCTTTCGCTGCTTTAATCTTTGTTGCTAGTGTCTACGGTATTTAATTAACATCCCTGAATTGGAATAAAATGTCAATCAAGGGTGACTCTTTGTGGAGTTATATTAGAATGTTAAAAAGTCTCAACATTTTCAAACACTCCTAAGGCCTCAGATTTAAGGCTTCATTTGATGCTCATTTTAAAACCAAATTTTCGCTAGGTCGGAAAAAAGGCTTAAAGGGAATGCAGCATCAAAGCGCCCATGTTGCCAGCTTGCACAGCCATAGGTTGTATGCGAGAGAAAAACAAGTTTATTTGTAAGCAGAAGCACTGACTCTGCCTTCATTGTCACCTAATCTGCCATCCAGTCTTTTTTTTTTTTTTTTTTTTGGCTGGGGCGGGGTTTGAACCCACCACCTCCTCTATATGGGGCCATCGCCCTACTCCTTTGAGCCACAGGCACCACCCCCATCTAGTCATTCTTTTGCAGCTCTTAAGGTATTCACAATTTGCATATTTCCATCTTATCACATATCCCTAGGATGGGGACTCAGTCATTCTCAGCATAAGGGAAGTCACATCTGCTTTATGCTGACAAAGGCCAGGGGACTTTGGTTCACCACCACATGCTACAAAGGCTGTTTTGATGCATGACTGATCTTGGGGCTTTTTGATTGTGGCACGTGACCCAAGATCACGCACTGAATATTACTCATTCAGTAATATTCATCAGTGTTAACATTCAGCATACTAAGAAACTTATTTCTTTAGAAGTTTAATACATTGATTTTTATACCTTTTCTGAGCCATTTCTTCATTGCCAGGACTTGAACAGATTTGGAACTATTCCAGAGTTCAGTGGCTTTATTGCTTTCACCTTGTGGCACATCCAAGATGCTAGAGCGACTCTGTTTTCCTAGCCTGGACTCTTGGGCCTTCATTGGTAAAGTTAGGCCGACTATGCCCTAAGGCATGTCTCACATGTGTGTTTGAGATTTTCCCCTGTATCTGTAGAAGATGGCGCTAGTGATGTTTCATCTTGGGAGAACTGAGAAAATAGTTCTTCTGATAATTTCCTGTGCTTTGTAGTTCAGCTAGGCTCAGAACAGTGACAAGAGAGGCGAGACCTGGGTTGCCAGAAGAATAACACTATACCCCTTCCCCATAGTCTGGGGCATCCCTGTTCATATAGTTTATTTATTTCAGGCTGACTCTCCAGTAGACTTAACCCTGATTCATAGCAAACTTCCAAGAGAGAAGAATGCGTTAGTGTGAAAGCTTTGGCTTGTTGACACAGAGCAGAACTCAAATATTTCCATCCTGTGTAGATCAGAAGCTGCAGTAAGTGTAGTACTTCGGAGTCCTTCATAAGCGGACTGTAGTTTTCCCCAGAATGACACAGGAAGTGCGACTAGTGATTCATTAGTGTAAAATTCAACTTTAACTCCCAAGTCAGAAACAAACGAAAACTGGTTCTCAATGTGAAAGGTGAAGGCCCCATGGGTTCTGGGTACAGGGAAGGGTGGAGCTGCTTACTCACTGATCAGAACGTTCCAGCATGATCCTGGAGCAACTGCTGAAGAACACAGTGAAACCCTTGCCCATGGAAACTTTTTAATACAATAATTAAAATAAGATAGGCTTGGAAGTACAGCTTATCAGAGTGAGGCCAATCAGTGGAGCCTCCCTGTCTGTAAGTCCTCTGACGACTTGTTTTGTGAAGTCGAGCCAAATGCCCATTGAGTGCCACCATTTCACCTGATCTGATTTAAATCAGTCAGTCAATGGGATTCACAGATTGTGAGGCCCTGAGACAAAGTGGTCAACTGGTCTACCTCTAAGCCTCTGTCACTTCTAGTAATGTCCTGAAGGTAAGAGTGAATTAAATGCCAGGAGTGGGGAGGAGGAGAGGCAGAGTGGGGTCATGACTAAGAGCTAAGGATATTCTTTCAGCTACTTTGGGAATTTATAAAACTGACCTAGAAAATCAAGACCAAACACATATGAAATGATTTTAAAGTGCACATTAAAAAAAATAAAACCCAGGCGGCCCCCGTGCTCAGTGGGTAGGGCACTGGCCATATACACCAACCCAGGCGGGTTCAAACCCAGCCAGGGCAGCTAAAATCAACAATGACAACTGCAACAAAAAAAAATAGTCAGGTATTGTGGTGGGCACCTGTAGTCCCAGCTACTTGGGAGGCTGAAGCAGGAGAACCACTTAAGCCCAACAGTTTGAGGTTGCTGTGAGCTGTGATGCCACAGCACTCTACCTACCCAGGGCAACATAGTACGACTCCGTCGCAAAAAAATAAATAAATAAAAAATAAAGCCCAGAGAACATAACCAGTATTTCTGCTTTCTAACCTATATGGCCGCCTCCTCCTTCTGAGATCACCTGCCTGGCCCCGTGGTCCTGGTAGGTGTGTGAAGGGATATGGCAGGCAGATGTGCCCAGAGAGAGCCCCTGTACCGGGCTGGGCGTCATCCCTGTTCTGGGGTGGCTGTCATTCAGCCGGCTTCTCTGCAGGCTCATGCCACTGCCCCCTCCCCCACTGATCTCTATCCAAGCTGCCTCATTGGCAAAACTGAGCGTGTTTTATGTAAGGGTTTCAAAGCTGCCCCTGCTGCTGCCGCTGCAGTGGCTGTAACCTGGCCTTTCATGTCTCAGTCTAGACAGATGCATGATTGAATAAAGGATTCATGCAAGCCCGGTGTCACATTGGCCATCTGGAATGCAGCCAACCCCTCATTTAGCAAATTGCTCTGTTTAAATGCAGCTGCTGTGTCTCAACGTTTATGCTACCAAGACAGAGCTCATGATTCCTCTTCCTTCATTTATCTAAGCCTCTCCTCTTAATCTGCCTAGGAACTTAAAAGGCTGTTAATGCATGACAAGGCCCTTGACCTGTGTGATTTCCAAGCCAAGGGGGAGCATCCGTCTTGTGCTGGGTCGTCCTTTCCTCAAAAGCAAGGGCACCTTGTCTGAGCTCCCCTCTTAATGAAGGCTGCCTTTATTAAGAATCCCATTAAGCTCCACAGCGCCCAGCCATCCCACACTGTAAATATTACCCTTTAGAAATGCAGCCAGGGGCCCCGTGCAGGCTGACCTTGTGGGGAGTGCGTGCCCTGGAAGTAGGAAGCTAACCTCAGACCTCACATCTCTGTGGAGGGAAGGGTATTGTTTGATAGTGCCTCTCTGCTTTTGGAAAGATGGATTATAGTCTTTGGCAGATAATGTCAACAAAGCCCCTGAGATGATTTGAATATGAGTTGGAAGCAAAATGATTTCAGAATGACAATGAGCTCACAGGTGTTTTAACTTGGTTTCCTTTTTTTTTTTCTTTTTAAGGAGAAAATGCAAGAAAGGGGACAATTAGGGGTTAAGTAATTTATTGTCAGAATGTTACTGGTCACTTTGGGCCTGGTGCTGATTATTATCTGTTATTTATCAGGGCAAATAATCCTGGTGACTACTGCTTTCAGAAATTGCTTAACTTGTTCAGGGTTACAGTATTTTTAAGTCTGGAAGCCAGAAGCCAAAACCAGTGAATGTTTATCAAATACATATCATGTTCTCAGCCCTTAGCTAGGATTCATTAGAAATGCAAAAAAACAGCACAACAAATGATCTTCATCATTAAAAGAAATAAGTACGGGAGTATTTAGCACAGTCATAGTGAAGATGTGGGCTTTGGTGTCAAATCCCAGGTGCAATTTTGGGCCAGTTCACCTTCCAAATCTCCATTTCCTCATCTGCAAAGTCAGGTGGACAATTTATCTCTTGGAATTACTTTTAGGAGTGATTGACTCAGTCTTTACACAGAGGAAGAATTCAACAGACCCTACTAATAGTAGTTACGGGATGCAGGATCTTGACTATAAATACCAGAGGAATTTAGAGGAAATAAGAATGTTTTAAACCCAGCAAGTGAGGCAGAGCTTTAGGAATCAGCTTGACCCTGAAGGAAATATAAACTCTGGGTAGGGAAAGTGACCGGAGCAATGCAAGCAAGATATAGAGACGGCGGCAGCAGGGGGCGGGGGTGGGGTGGGGGGGTAGGGGGGTTGGGGGAATTGGAAGGGTGGGGGAGGTGGGGGTGGAAGGGGGTGGAGAGACTGGATAGGCCAAGAGAAAGGGCTCCCATTTTCAGGGCATAGAGGTGGAAACTTTGAATGTAGGAGGGGCCCCTTTGATGGAAGACCTTGAAAGTTGAACTAAAGCGTCCTGAACGAGTTGAACCAGTAACAGGGAACCACCACAATTTGTTCCACGGAAAAGTAGCCGAGTGCATGCAAGCCATGGATCAGAAAGGGTGGCCTGGTGTCAGTGAGCAGGGAGGTTCGCCGGAGAAACACAGGCTGGTTTCTGCGTTTCTGGGAAGCAGGTCCAAGGCCAGACGCTATTCCAGGCTGAGTGATGAGGGTCCAGTGGAGGTGGCCCTGAGATGGATGGGATGGAATAAAGCTGGTGTTCCCTTCCACACTCCGCAGACTTGAAGCCTCCATAAACACAAAGCAGGAGAGAGGAAGGAAAGGAATGAACTGTTTCTCCAGAGCGCCTTTTCTGTGCTCAGCACCAGGCCAGATACTTTTTCAAACTTGCTTGCTTCACTCGCTCCAAGCAGAGGCTCCTAATGCTGGGATAGTCACTTGGATAAAATGGAGCTGCTTGGCTTGCTGGGGGGCCGAACTAAGGCCAAAGGTTTGGTGTTACATATGTTTAGAATGAGGCACTTAAGAACAGTCCAGATCCTCCAAGGTCAAGGGTCTTGTCAGAAGACCTAAGTCCCTTTGGAGGTTCAGGGGAGAAATGTAGTCACGAATGTCATTGGCTTGGGGGCAACAAGCAACAGGCGGCAAAACAACAGGACTCAAGGCACACTGGAGGGAGGGGGCATTGGGAGACTGAGACCCCTATCTCAGAGCAAGCAGCAGCTGAGGGCGGGGGCCAAGGTGCAGGGATGGCGGGAAGGCAGGAGGGAAGATGTGATTAGCAGCTTAGCATCCAGCAAGATGAGAGGCTGAGAAAACCCCATTTGATGTATTAGAAATGGAACCAGTGGTGAGAAAAATGTCAGAGCGGACAGTCGGGGTGAGAAGCCGGATCGCAGAGCTCTAATGAGGGAGTGTGGAGTGAGAAAATGACACGTTAACTAGGAGAGATGCAGAGAGAGGGGAACAGCGTATGGTGAGTTCTCAAAATAAAATGAGTTTCTACATGGTACTATAAGGGCACGAAAAAGTAACAGAACCTAATGATGCTGATATAATTCCCATTAATAGATTATAGACTGGAAAAAAAATCTTACCTTAGACGGGCTTGACACATGTGGTGACATATACTTTTTGGTGTATGTCATATGGAGGTTTAGAAAAAAAAAATAGCAGGCCAAAATTTTCTTTGTACCCAGACTGGGGACGTTTAGCAGGAAAATGACACTACCTACCGTGAACCAGACTAAGACCAGAGCTTGATCCAGGGCTGATCTACCTGAGCTCAAAAATCACATTATGTTCAGCAAGTCCAGCTCTGCGACTTCTGACCTTGGGGATGTCTGCCTCAGTCTCCTCATCTGTAGAATGGAAACAAAATTGCTAATTTCATAGGGTTGTTGCAGGAGTTTAATGAAATACACATGGAAAGCATTTAGCTAATGCACACATTCAGGGATATATCCTCCAGTCCCCCAATACCGGGAAACACTACAGTAATTCCCACCAACAAAGTAGCAGAATTTATTTCACAGGGGAGACACTAAGCTTTGCTTTAATACACACCTTACTATTACGCCAGTGCTTTTCTCCATATCAAAATGCCATTCCAAGTGACAACCACTGCAGGAAATGTGCTCCGAGCACAAGATCACATGGGCTGGGGAGCTCCCCTGTGACCCTGGGTCTTGGCATTTGGACAGGCTGGCCAAGTTCATGCCCACTCAAGGTTATAGTAGCTCCAGTGAAAGCCCATCTGTTTTGTTGAGAAACAGAGCCTGAAATGCTATCTAATCCCTTTTAAATGGGAAAATACTGCTTCTTGTTTCTACTGAGAGCATACGAGCTTTTAGTTGGAAATAAATGGAATATGTTGTCTTTTTACTACTGAAGGAAATTTATTTTTCTTTTCTCTTTTAAACTGTATTGCAGGGATGTGTGAGTGTTCTGTTCTTGACATCTGTAGGTGAACTATTATGGTAAATATTGAAGTTTCAATGTAATTTCAAAAGAAAGAGAATAGCACTTTTTTAAAGCAAGGACATAATCTCTTTATGTAACTGTTGCCATGGGGTAAAGAAATAAACCAGCAAATGTTCTCAAGATAGCTTAGGATTTGGATTTGCTTTTTCTTCTCATTTCTAATTTTCTCAGATTGGAACTTCACCTTCCTGCCCCCTCATGTTTCCGTTTCTCTGCTTTGTTCTGATGCTACCACACCGTGGCTGCAATGCTACTGAAGTTGGTGCATTTGTTCATTCACTCAAGAAATGTTCCTGAGGATATAACAGAGCATTCTTCTTGGTTCAGGGGATAAAGGAGTGAAATCAAAGCTAGTCACAGGAAAAGTCAGGATAAACATCTCACCTAACATGAAATGCTCAGAAGATCTGATATAATATATTAGCGTGAATCACCCTATATTAGTCATGTAGGCAAACTGCTATAACTAACAAACCCTCAAGTTCATTGCTTTCCCACAAAAGAAATTTATTTTCTGTTCATGTAACAGCTCTTGCCAGCATTTGAAAGGTGGCCTCTATGTGATGATTCAGGGATCCAGACTCCCCGAGGAATTTTGAGCCTCTGCACCCAGGCAAGGGGGACAAAATTGAGTGGAGCGTCATGCAGGATCACTGTATGGGCTTTCCAGAAGTCAGCCCGTGGCCACCCCAACTGTAGCAGAAGCTAGGAAAGTTGAACAAGCACCACAAGGGAAATGGGTTTGGTGAATGACTAGCCAGTCGTTGTCAATTGCATAAAAAACAAATTGTTAAGAAACAACACACTATATGTCCCCTGGGAACGTTTGCTGATGGTGTGAAAACCCTCTGTCACTGGAAACTCTTCTCCCTTGGGTACCTCTGTGCATCCCTCTCTTCCAAAGCCCAGTCTACTGTGTCTGCCTCCTTGCGGGCTCTGGCCTAGGCCATCATCAGAGCCTGCCCAAGCTTGCCATCCTCGTATCTTGGCTAATAAAGTTCCATCTGGCTAATAAAGTCCACCACCCAGGCTTTTCATTTTCGTCTAATCTCATCTCTTGTAGGAAACCCTCCTGATCACAGCACAGGGCTCCCTCAGTAATGCTACTTGTATGCGCCCTCCCAGGGCTTTCTCGCTCACCACCCCAATGTCAGGTTTTGCAGGCATGTCTCTCCTTCCCAACGGATTTTCTACTGTTAGAGAGGAGAGCCCCTGACACCTCCTCAGCATACTACCTCATTGCTGGGGGTGACCGAGAGAAAGAGAATACAGCCTGCGAGCCCCGAGCCCGGGCCGCAGTGGGACTGTTCCCCCAGCAGCCCGGCTCTAGCCTCCAGTCCTCGCCCACAACTGAACACAACAGCGCCTGGTTCACATTTCCGCCCAGAAGGGCTGGAGACTCGAGTGAGGTAAGGCAGGGGAATCCAGGTGGAGGACAGGGCAAGATCAGTCACCCAGCTCACCCTGGGGATGAGCTCAGACGGGCAAGCCAGCGCCTGCCAGGGCGGCCGACAAAACCTTGGCTCACAATGACGGGACAAAGAAGTGAAGGTGTGGTGCCCTGTGGTGCTTCTTGGAAACTGGATAAAATTTCCTGGAACGAACAGGAAGGGGCAAGCCAGAAGCAAACATCTCTGGCTTTGGGCTTTGAAGTTAGCTAAAGAATACCTTTTTCAAACAAAAAGAAAAGACTGGCTAAAACCACTCCGTGGGAGCGAGAGCTCTGCTTAAAATAGCGCTCAGCTGCGCTGAAGATCAGTGCAGGCGTTACTGCTCCCGACTCCACAAACGCACCCACCGGCCTCCTTGCTCCTCTGCGGTAGCCTGGGAACTCTGGGTGCGCTTCTGGGCAGATGCGTGAGCTAATTGGGGGCGAACACAGAAAGGCCTTGCCAGCTCCCAGCTGCCTGGGAGAAGCACATGCTGGCAGGTAGCTCTGTGGTCTCGACACACCTGGAGCCAAGCCAGGAAGGTGGCCTCCTCCAGCGTCAGCATCTCCATGGCTAAAACCTGCAGCAAATGCAAGCTGCCTCCTATAGCTGTCAAAAAAGCTAATGGTTGGCAGCACCCATATCTCAGAGGGTAGGACGTCGTCCTCATACACTGAGGCTGGCGGATTCGAACCCAGCCTGGTCCAGCTACAACAACAACAACACAAGTAGCTGGGCATTGTGGCAAGCACCTGTAGTCCCAGCTGCTTGGGAGGCTGAGGCAAAAAAACTGCTTAAGCCCAAGGTTTGAGGTTGCTGTGAGCTGTGACACCATGGCACTCTACTAGGATGCCAGCTTGAGACTCTGTCTCAAAAAAAAAAAAAAAAAAAAAGGCAGCTAATGGTTGTTGGATGTGGTGACTCATGCCTGTAATCCCAGTACTCTGGGTGACTGGGGCGAGTGGATCACCTGAGCTCAGCTGTTAGAGACCAGCCTGAGCAAAATGAGACTCCTGTCTCCACAAATAGAAAAACTAGCTGGGCATTATAGCAGGCACCCATAGTTCCAGCTACTTGGGAGCCTGAGGCAAGAGAATCTCTTGAGCCCAAGAGTTTGAGGTTGCTGTGAGCGATGATGTCATGGGGTATCCATTCCTAGGGCTACTGAGTGACACTCTGTCTCAAAAAAAGAAAAAAAAAATAGGTTAATTGTTGATCCTGAGCTCCGACTCAACACATCAAACATAAAGACCAATTCACCCATCACCACGGCCTGTTGATGAAGAGGCCAAGATCCTTCTAAATGTTCTAAATGGATGTGTCATCAGTTGACTTTAAGCTGTTGGATAAAGTTAAAAGCACTCTCAGTGGAATGCCCCATTTCCATCAAAAGGGAGGGAATGATTCCCTTTGCAGAACAGCGGATTGAAATCTAAGTGCCTCTTGCTTTTTTTAATATCATTTCTGGAAGGTGACGGGAAGGAATGGTGCTGTGCCCAGCTTCAGTCTCCCCTCATTAGTTCTAGAGATGACAGGTTTTTGATTTCACAGGCTGAGCCATCTGTGGGATGCTCAGAGGTGCCCTGGGAATGGGAGTGAGAGCCACGTAGCCCGTGACCACACAGAGGCCGAGACTCACTGTGGGCTCCCTCAGGGGAGGACCCTAACTCCCACGCAGAGCTGTCGGCCACGGGACATCTATGTCAGCAGAGACTTCAGCAAATCATTGTTGGTAACTGGGGTTCCCCAGGGAAGAACTTCTATGGAGGGGGAGCAGGGCAGGCCAGGCCACAGTCGCACTCTGGGCACCAAGGTGGGTTTGCTTCGGATAGAATTTTTAGCGGTCCTCTGACCTTCATGGCTGTTAGGTCACAGACATGGTCACAGTCAATGAAGAGCTGAGTACCCACCCCCCCAGCCACCGACAACACCTGCACAGACATGCCTCCCCAGGGACAGCCCTACAGCCAGCCATAGGCAACCCCACAGGGATTTCCAAAGCCAAATGCACAGGCCCAACAGATGCTCCCACAAATATCCACACACCTGCTCTGTAAAAACCCTCACATTCACCCACAGACACCCTGCAGATAGCCTACAATCCCCATCGCAGGCACACCTCACATACCACATGGGCACTGAAAGGTTCCCACTGATACCCGCAGGGATAATTTTTTAAACACACCCCAAACATCCCCAAAACATTTCTAAAAACACCCCAACACCAGCAGATGCCTGCAGGACAGGCTTGACACAGATCCCCATAACATCTAACCAAGGGCATCACCTAATGTACCCCCTGAACACCTGCCACAGAAAAGATACCACCACCTGGCGCTCGGCTGCTTCCTACATCTCAGTACACACCATGTCCCACATCAGACGCCTCTCAGGGCACACGTACAATCCCAGTGCCCACACACAGTCACATATACACAGATTCCTGTGTGCACACAGTCACACATACAGTTCTCTGTGTACACACAGTCACTCACAGATTCCTATGCATACACAGTCACATACACACAGATCCCTGTGCACACACACAGTCACCTACACACAGATCCCTGAATACACACAGTCACATACCCACAGATCCCTGTGCACACACAGTCACACCCAGATCCCTGTGTATACAGAGTCACACCCAGATCCCTGTGTACACACAGTCACACACAGATCCTTATAGACACACAGTCACATACCCACAGATCCCTGTGTACACACAGTCACACACAGATCCCTATAGACACACAGTCACACACAGATCCTTATAGACACACAGTCACATATACACAGATCCCTGTGTACACACAGTCACACACAGATCCTTATAGACACACAGTCACATACCCACAGATCCCTGTGTACACACAGTCACACACAGATCCCTATAGACACACAGTCACACACAGATCCTTATAGACACACA
>CAUYON010031927.1:0-11801 GCA_963573935.1 Arctocebus calabarensis
CCTACGGTGCATCTTAGCAGGGTACTGGGGAAACTTATTAAATGTAGAGTATCAATGTCTTTATATAGTGATCAAGAAAATGCCATGAAGGCTATCTGTAACAGTAGGATCAAAACATTTCTGAATGTATATGAATCATGCCTTATGATTGCACCAATGTACAGAATTATGATTCAATAAAATTATAAAAAAAAAACATGACTTCTCAGAACAACCTTGGACAGAAAATACCATTATCCATATTTTACAGATTTGAAATTGAACTTTTAGTGAAGTTGTATGACTTGTCTTGGGTCACATGGCAAGGATTCAGACCTCACTTATGGTATTCTTTTTACTTTGATACTTTTGATACTTTGATACTTCTTTTTAATCTTGCAGACAATCTCTGCAGACGTTCCCTTTGCAGAGAATACCAGTATTATTTGTGACCAAAATAGAAAGTTATAGGAAGTCCCTAACAGCTCCATATTTACTTCCATTATGGCTCCCTAATATAGTTTAAGTATTATCTCTAGTCTTGAGAAATGATTGCATTAAATTCATCATATTCAATCAATTGTTTTGTTGACCAAGTTTTTAGCATTTTTTTCCGTTGGATCAAATGGGGAAAAAATTCTCAACCACCTGTTTTAAACTAATATGGTTCAAATAATTGCTCTATGTCTCAAAATTAACATTGACTATGTACCTAACACTATCCAGACCGTTGAGTTTAGACATTCCAAGTTAGAAGAAAAACTTTCCATGGAAGAAATGGAAATGAATGAAGTTGAACCTAGTGAACTATACTCAATGAAAAAAAGTAAGTTGCATATTAGCAAGAGGAAAGGGGTTTTTTGAAGTCAGAATTTAGTTAGAAATGTTCGTGATAAAGAATATTGATCTTTAACATGCTAAAGAATGCAATATCTGTAAAAAAGAAACCCTCAAATTTACATAAAGTATATGTCAAGTGATTAGATATTATTAGAAATAAAAATGACTATTAATCATCAGGAAAATAATCAGAATCAGGGATAAGAGGGATTTCTGGGGTGCCAATAAGGTTCTGTTTCTTGATCTCAGTATTGGTTACATGGTGATATTGGGTTTGTGTATTTTCTGTTTGTATGTTATAATTTAATAAAAGTCTCCAAAACATGATTTGTAACAGTGAAGACTAAAAAGATCTTGAACAGTTTTTAAGTGGAAGTTTTTGCATCTTTGCTCTACAGATAGATGAAGAAGAAGGAGGAGAAGGAAAAGAAGAAGGAAAAAGTGGAGGAAGAAGGAGAAAAAGGAGAAAAGAAGAGAAGGAGGAGGATGAGAAGAGGAAGAAGAAGAAAAAGAAGACATGATAAGAACTTAGGAATATAGTTGTGATTCATCTCTCTTATGAAAGTGTGAGTGATTATAAATGGGTTTTATAGGGCTGGTTTGATAGAGGGAAGGTTAATGGTGAAACCACACCTATGGAGCATATTGCAATGGTACAAGTCAAATCTATCAAGTATTGAACACAAATGTCTTACACTGTGATTAAGTAAATTAGGTGAAAACTATGTTAATTAGTAGGATGTAAGCACCGCAATTTGTACAAATAATCAACACATTGAATCCCACAAAGGCATAGCTGTATTCATGATCTATGTATATATGACTCAATAATAAATAAATAAATAAATGAGCCATACTTTCCCTGTTTAAAAAACAAAAAGAACTTAGGAATAGTGGGTATCTTTTCTTTTGCAAAAGAAAAAGACTAAGAAAGTTTCTTTAAATCATTTCACAAAAGAAAAATGAAAACTAATTTCTCTTAGTCCTCATATTCCATCATATTCCATCAATATTTCACCTGGGATAGGAGAAATCTGAAGTTCTCATACATAGCTGTTCCCTAGGTAACTGTCGTTTCTCCCCCACATGCAGGTGAAACATACAGACACAGACACTCCAAACCATGTGGAAGATTTGGTCTTATCCCATAAAGTCACTTTTGAGCAGGACTCTGACCCTGACATTCCTAAAAGCTAACTACGGATAACTTTTGTTGGCATCATGGCAGACAAGCCACAAATGGTTTATAAGCTTATTGCTGGTCCATAAAAATCATTATTTTTTAAGTTGACTATTTTAACTCTCAATTCAATTAGAAAATAGTGAAAAATGACACACTTAACTTTCACAGAATTTACTTTTCAAACTTTAACGTTTATAAGGATCATCTTGAGTATTTGCTGAAAACATAGACTTTTGGGACTTTACATTAGACACCTTGATTCAGTCAATCTGTAGGGCTGGGTCCAGGAATCTATGCTTTTCATGAACATGCCAGGTAATTCTGTAACATAATTCAGCATGCCTTGAAAAATTCTACCACTGTTAGAACCTTGAACATAGCAAGTACCAGATAAACCCTGTGTGGGATTCAACAAGATCACAATCCAACCATGTGGTTTTCATCTTGTAATCCTAACAATCAGTTTATTTAACTCCAGACTATAGAGTAAAGCAAGGGAAAAAAGGCATAACAGGACAGGTGATCTCACCATGTTCTCTCAGTGAGTTTGTACATGATGTCTCTTGGCTGCAGTTTTATACATTTATAAACTTTGTTCCGGTACATTCACAGACCTCATTTGTGAGACACAATGGCTTATGTGAGGAGAGAAGGTACAATTCGGGAAACCTTAATGACACACTGACCCATCATTGGCTAAGACCTAATGAAGACTTTGGCTCACCGATAGGCAAACCCTCAATTCTGAAACAAGCCGTCATCCACAGAAGTTACGATTCAACCTGTCGCAACAAGGGCATACACATGACATCTGTCATGAGCTATCAGTCAGAAGGTGGTTTACTGGGTGTTCTGAAACCCAGAAGCTGTCCTACTTTGTTTACTCTCTTTCTTAGGCAATCTTCTCTGCATTATCATTTTGATCATTAACGTGGCTTATTTTGACAGGAGCCAAAGAACAATCAATTGCAACCCAGAAACAACAGAAATGTGTCATCCTGGAATGGAGATGTGGCCTGTCCAACCTAGGCACCTGCTTCTCATAATGAGTAATGCCAGATGTTTCAGAGAAAGATACAAACCTCAATTACACATCTGCTTTATGCAATTGTGCAATGACATATCACAAGGGAGGTTTTTGCTTTCTCTGACCTTGGCTTAGCCATCAGGTGCAGCCTAATATTTCAAGATGCCGGCCCTTGAACTCACTACCCCTGCACCATTTACCCCCCACTCTCTCATAAAACAGAGAGAGAGGAAAGAGACAGAGAGAGATAGAGACAGAGAGAGACAGACAGAGAAACAGAGAATTTATCTCATACGTTCTCTCATCAACTCTGGGCAAAACCATTTACACTTATAGACAATCCTTTCTGATTTCTATTAAAGAAATGGCTGAATATTTGCTCTAAGGGTAATGTTTACTGTGTATAGTGGGCAAATGAGAACTAGCTCATGTAGGTTGGAAACATGAATCTGGGAATGACAAAAGCAAGTATCAGGAAGCCCTCTGGAACTTGTATAGATAACTGAAAATAGATCAGGTAAAACTGTAAAGAGGTAGTAATAAGCGCAAGAATTAAAAATTAAACTTATCTTGAGCTATAGACTATGTACTCCTGAAAAAATTCAATAAGCAAGAATCATGATTGTAGCATGTTTATTTACTGAGTGCCTTCTCCCTGCCATTCACTGTGTTTAACTACTGGAGAAACAATCCATGGCTTTCATCTTACAGAGTCCAGAAGAAATAGACAATTGGTGGGGAAACAGATAATATCATGACAAATTGAGATAAATGACATGAAGGAAACCATCATGGTTGTGATAGAGAAAACCTGGAAATACCTCCTGTAAAGTGGTCAGGTAAATTTTCTCCAAGATGTGACAACTAAACTGAGACCAAATGATATAAAACTTAGAGCATGACAAGAATAGGAGGACAGGTTTCTGGGTAGAGGAAGTAAAGAGGGCAAATCTTTTGGGCAGAGCCAAGCTTGGTATATTTAGGAACTGAAAGAAAGTCAGTAAGCCTGGAAGCAGGTAAGAATTAGATCTTGAAAGACTGCATGTAATTGTAAAGAGTTTGGGCTTTATTATAAGTGAGATGGGAAGCTATTAAAGGGCTTAAAGCACATAAATGGTACAATCATATATACATTCTTATCAAAATGCAGATTATAACTCTTTAGTTCTGGTGGGGGGGAGGGCATGAGATTCTGCATTTCAGACAAGCCTTTAGGTGACACAGATGCTACTGGTTCACAGATGATGCTCTGAGTAGCAAAGCAATAGCAAAGCAGATTCTACGTTCTTTCAAGGTCATGCCTTGGGTACCAGGATGAATGTAGGAATGGGAGAAATTGGACAGATTTAAGATATATTTCAGAGTTAGAAGCAACAGATTCTATGTCTCATGCCTTTTAATATTATAGCCATTTATGTTTAAGAAGATCTCTGAAACCAAAATTTCTGAAGGTTCTAGGGAAGCTTAGAAGCTCTTATCTCAGCATTGGGTATAGATGCAGATAACGGTTGAGACATTAAAGGCAGAGGTAGAAATTTTGCAAGAGTAGGCCAAAAAGTAGCTTGGGGGTGGGGAGAGGGTCAGGGAGCTGGTGAGTGGGGAATAGAGAAGTTCAGCCTATTTGTTTAAAAGCCAAGGAGTTTCTAGCAGGTTGTCAGTGAGAACAGAAGTCAACAGATGGCACCAGGGAAAGAACATCGAACCTCAAAGTTCAAAGCTTCAAGCCTTGGTTCTGTCCCATTTTAACTGTGTATTCTTGGTGGGGAAAAAAGGAAATAACTAATTTTTTAGGATGTAACAAGATAATATATGATATAATAAGATCATCCACATGAACACATTCAGCATGGTACCCATAATAAGAAGTTATTAATAAATATTAACAGAATCAAAATCATGTGTCTCAATGGCAAACCATTTTTAGTCTCATCTGTAGTTGTAAAAAAGAAAATCATCTGATGGATATAAAAGGGAATTATTTCCCACCTCAACTGGAGTCCCTATGCATCCCGTATTATTATTCCTTCTGTTAAAGATGTTTCCTGACAAGAAAGTTAAAAAGCCTTGAGGGAATCAATGAATATCACCTTTAAATTCAAAAGTGATTCACACTTTTGCAAATGCTATAGGTAATTTCCAATTAAATAAGACATATAAAATAGGCTAATATAGAACTAAAAAAGCTTATTCAGTCCTTTTTCTGCAATTAGAAGAATTCCTAAAATGCACCAGATTTGAGTGCTACAGAAACTCTTAGGAAAAAATGAGTTAGACAATGCCCAGGTAGGTCCATTCAGGGTCTCACTATAAGAACCATCTGGAAGATTTTCTTTTTATGATTTAATGTTAGTCTTCTGCGGTTTGTTTTATGGTCACTTGCACTAAGAAAGAGGCTTATTGGCTTTATCTCTCCTAGTTCAATTTAAGCTCATTCCACCTTTACCCACACATGCACAGAGAACAGAGGACAACAGGTCCCAGGCTCTGTAACTCAGGTGTGGTGAAAAGCTACCTCAAAAAGCTCTTTGGTAATTACCAGCAAATAATTGCAAAGTTCCAGAAGTCCCCTAAAGCTGTTCAATCACTACATGAGAAAAGCACGACCCCGGTACACATGGTTTGCACCATTAATTCCTAGTGACTGTTGTCTTCCCCGTGATGCAAAGGCAACCTGCAGCCCTTCAAAATTACAAATTCAAAACAAGAAGCTTTTTAAATCGTCTTAAAATTCATGGACTTCGTAGCTTTCTCAGGATAGGGAAGGATTTTTTAAAGTACATTTCATATAGCCCTGAGTAAGTTTAGTTGTTGAACCTTGTGCCGGAAATGAACACTGAGGAATATTCTACAAAAATGTACTGTATCTACTCCAATCAAGGCAGATGTTCTCTCTCTCTCTCTCTGTCTCTGTCTCTCTCTCTCTCCTTCCCTCTACTATAATTCTCAAATTCTGAAAGAAGATCTCCGTAATTCCCTTTGGCAATCCACTCTGGGGAAAGGAAGTATTGTCAAGCACACTCTCTTAGGCAACATTTAGGACCATGTCCAAAATGTTACAATGCAACTGTAACCCTCCACACAAGCTCCCCACAAACAATGTCTGAGTAAATTTCTCAACTGCACAGAATCCCTTAAGCTCAGAGGAAATGTCCAGGCATTTCCCACAGCTGCAAATGAGCACTGTTCTCTCTCACACAGACAGGCCACACCGCTGGGGAACTGGAAATTCTGCCACCCCCCAAATCCAAATCCTACCATCCATTCCTTCCCTCTCTTCACCTCATGGTAAACAACACCAGCTCCTCTCTCCTACTTGTAATTCTGCAATGGCTACTGGCTGTCTCTTCTTCTAGTCCAACCCACTTAAATCCATCTTCTGTACTGAAAAAAAGACTTGCAAAGTGAAAATTTGATTATGACACTTGGGCAATGGGACAGTTTGAAGAATTTAACACTTCAAATCCATTGATGCTCTTGTCTGACTCCTTCACCAACCTGCAAATGCAGAGAACAAATTATATTTATCCCATTAATCCTATGAACACCAGGTATGATATTTAGTAAACACTTCATAAACTCTTATTGAATGAGTAAAGCTTACTTTCTCAGATCACAGATTCCCAAAAATGGTGACCAAGGGAGAAAGTAGGGGAAACAGAGGAAATGACAAAAGATTCCAAACTATACATTTTCTGTCACACTCCCTTGTCCCTCAGAGCGGTGGGAGTAATAACTAAGATAAATAGTTTTTTATCACAACCTCCTGCTTCCTCAGAGCTTTTGAGATCACTATCACATTGTAGACAATATATAAGGAAATCATATTTTGCACCAACACATTATTACTGACAAAGCTAATCTGTGCTCTCGGATTTAAGTAGAATGGAATAGAATGTTGTCTTCTGAATATAGTTTCACTAAAATATATTTGAGTATGTACCTTCCAGAAATGCTATCTCAACACCCACACCTGCCTCTCTATACCCATCCCCCCACACACACAAGGTTTTTGATATTGTAAGTCATACTCTGATATATAGGGAGTAAAGCTTACTCACCTTTAACTGCGATTTCTTCTCAGCTTCCCCTAACTGCATTATAATCATAGTCATTACTACCATAATGATAGTAATAATGTTTTGTGCTTCTACAGCACTACTTAGATGATCTCAAAGCATGACTGCATCTTGACTGTAAAATTTCAGAATGTTTGCCTCTTCTAGAGATGGTGTTTATACTAAGGGAAGGAGCTCACAAACCCGCCTGACACCCACAAATCATAATTATGAGTATCTTACACAGGTTTGTTTCTTTTATTCAGCTGGAAAAGGGTGATTCTATTAACACAGGTCAAGACAAGTCTCCAGTGAGGGCCTGTTAAGAATAAGACCTATGTCTTATCCAACATTCACGGACCTTATCAAATATATTCAATACTGACAAGGGGAGAGGAAATTATGATGCTTTCTTGGTTTAAATCTGCAAAATGCCTTTCCAGTTGTTATAACAAATTGGTGGCATCCCCTCTAGCCTTGGGCTCCACTTTCAAGCCCAATTTTCTGTATGACTCAAACTTTTCTTCATCATTTTATATGATGCTTTCATAGCTCCCTATCCCCAATTTATCCCTGCAAGTACCAATAAGACATTAGGATTATTTTCCTATACCAGGGAATCATTTAGGGAGAACTCTGAAAGCAGAAGGAATCTAATATATTCTTCATGGGTAAAGACTTATCTGTGAGAAAAGTCCTAAGTCAGAAATGGCTGAGGTATCTCTGCCCAGTCTAAATTAGAAATTTCCTCCACTTTCAACTCAATATCTAAGCATGGGGAGCAATCATAGGTAGAGATGTATTCTCTACCCTTGGGGAGTTCACATTTGTCTTGTAGGCTAGTGATCATGAGAGACGATAATTGATCTTCTTCCTTCCTGACAGTGACTACCCTAGAGACGTTTCATTTCTGTGTGGTAAGAGAAGAATAAATTTAAAATACAGACAAGATTATATTACTCTCCTGATCAAAACCCTTTGACAACTGCTCATCACAGTTTCAAGGATGCTATGATCACAATCTATACAGGGGTCCTTGGTTCTCTTTCTGCCTCTCTGTCCAATCCAACCTCTTTTTCCCTTGACCCTTCCTTTTGAAGCACACACTAACTTCCTTTCTTCTTCTCTAAGATCCTAAGCTGGATCCCCCCTCAAGTTTTTGTAGCTTCAGCTCCATCTTCTTATAATCCTCACTGACACCAGCCTATGACTGGCCCCCTCATTTCCTTCAGCTCTCTCCTCCGTCACCAGTTCACAGATGGATTCCTTGGCACCACTTCTAAAATTGCCTCCCAATCTATGACAGTTCATCTTTATCTTCTTAGCTGGCTGGATGTTTCTTCACCATTCTTATGCCTATTTAACTTCATAATACATGTTTATCTGGTCATTTGATCACCACTGCTCTTTACCAACACTTGAGCACTGTGCAGGCAGAGATTTGTTTATAACCCAAGCACTTAGAAAAATAATTGGCACATAGTATCCGGTCGATAAATATTTGTTGATAAATAGTGAAGAGGCTTTCTATACCTATGCTTTATTATATACCTAATAATCCCAGAGGATCTTCCAGTTACCTCCAGTACCAGGGATTCTTTAAAGTCTTGAACATGGAAACCTTAAGGGAATGGATTTGAATTTGTTAAATCCAGATACAATGGTGTGGTATGAACTACAAGTAATTTCTTTGTGCCCATATCATCCTCTACTGCCCATAATCCTAGGTCTCTCTCTCCTCTATGCATGAGACATTATAATTATGATGTTATGACTGGAGACATGCTTCCTTTGTTAATGCATGTTGCCCCATAGACGTAGGCCCAGTAACTGTACCTCTTTGTCCCTACAAGTGCACCTTCTATTTCTTTTGAGTAGGCTTATACTGGATGCATTCAAATATCCCAAGATAGTTTCCCCATGGGAGCAACAGCAGGAACTGGATTATTTTCATAGAGCTTCATGTCTATCTTGCTGGTCTCCAGGGGTCAAATTTTTGTATCTTGCTTCCTTACAGTGGACTTCAAACTATAAAAACAAGTTTGTGCAACCAAAGAGTCACTCGGTTGAATTCACCAATACTTTGCAAACCTATCTACAAGTGCACATAATTCTTCTCTGTGCAAAATGCTAATGGGCAAAATGAACAGACATGAAAGGCCAAGCCTACCAAAACGAACACAGAAATTGTGAGATATGTCAACAAATTGGTGCTTTTGAAACTTGATGGGTTCAAATAAGTCCTGGAATGTAAAGTCTCATTCACAGTCACCCCTAATTCTGTATGAAGCTGCTTCCCCATCAAAGATCATTCCCCCCCTTCTCACTCTAGCCTAAAGAGGATATTTGTTCCCATTGTCAGTGGGAACAATAGTGCCCATGCTATGGCATGTAAGAAAACAGCCTAATGGCACAATCTTTATACCTCTTTTTTACTTTGACAATCATTTAACAGCTGGTCTGTCTCATCAGCTGACTATAATAGTAATTCAGAATATATGGCTTCCAGGCACACAAAGCAAGCCTCGTTCCCTCAGCATTCCTTCATGCTGCCATCTGTCTTTCTAGAAAATGAGATAAAATGCTACATGTCTTACCAAAATCTTTAGAAAAAGTCACGACTTAGGGTTTTCTTTTTAAAACTATACTGGGCTGTGCTAAATAGAATTTCCAAAACTACTTTTCTATCTCTGAATCTATAAGTGTGGCCAGAGCGATGTAGCCGCACACTCTCTGTTCATTCATTTCTCTCTCCTCTAAAACATGCACTGAACTTCTCCTCCAGGGCAGATCCTGCTGGAAGTAGAAATTTAAGCACAAGTGAGTATCTCTTATCCAAAACATACAGGACTAGCAGTGTCTCCGATTTCGATTATGAAATATTTGCATTTTCATTAATATCTTGATATCACAGAGCAGAGAATAAGCAAAAGGCTGCACCTGGGGCATCCAGCCGTGCATGTGTGCATTCTCAGTGGCCCATGGGCATGCTTGGGGAGAGGGGGAGCCGAGCATGTGTCATTCTCAGTGGCCCGTGGGCATGCTTGTGGTGGGAGGAGCCAGGCATGTGCGGAGGAGATCCTATTGCAGGGATAAGGAGCTGGGAGGGTCTTATTTTTTTTTCTCTTTAGGATGCTGAATAAACTGTGTTTTAGATGCTACATTTTGACTATGACCTATCACATAAGATCAACTGTGGGATTTTCTACTTATCACATAATGTCAGCTCTCAAAAACTTTCAAATTTGGGGGCATTTCGGATTTCCAGATTAGGGATGCTCAGGCTGTGTTAATAAGACCTGATCCTTGAAGTAATTATCTACCTTAAGCCAGAGTTTTTATCTTTAACAACATCAATAGTCTTTTAGGTTCAAAAATATGTAGGCTATGTTCTTCACCCCTACTAATTTCTCTTTTGTGACTCCCTACCAAACCTTTAATTAAATCCATGTTACGTATCTGTGATGTCTCTTCTAATTTCCTTGTTTGCTTATTTATAGTCTGTAACTTACAATGTTCGCATATGGCATTTCCTTTTATCCTCACAACATACCATAAATCTCACTTTTATGGAAGCAGCAGCAGGATCTCAGGAGTAGTAAGTCACTTGCCCAAGGTCACGCAAGGTCATGATCCCAGGAACAGACATTTCTGACTCCAAATCACTGAAGCTCCTAATTATCGACCCTGCATCTTCTTGCAGTTTTCTTTGGTCTATCATTCATTCAGCAAATATATGTTCAGCCTTTATTATGTGCAAAATATGTTTCAATCTTCACCAACTTTGTTGATTTCTTCAGCTCTCAAATTGACCAAGAGAAGCTGTTCATTTCTGTGTACCCTGGGTCTAAAACTAGTATCCTCTAAAATATTCTAGCCAAATACTATAAAATAGCATGTCAGAGTTCATCTCACAGCTCAAGCATACAGCCACCTCATTTCATAGAAAGGGTCGAACCTTTGCTCCATACCATATCAATTTTTAAATTCTTTTCTTATTTTGAGTCGTAGTGTCACCAATGGAAAAGAACCCAAGCTCTGTAAAATAATCTAAAGAGGTTTATTCTGATTCAAGTATGAATGACCATAGCCCAGAGACACGCCCCAGAAACTCTGAGCAAGTGCTTTGACCATAGTTTGAAATGTTTGAGAAAATTTGGCTTTTTACATTGCAGGGAGACAGGAATTACATATAAAATCATACAGCAATGCATGGAAGGCAAATACTACTTTGGCCTGAAAAGGTGAGACCTCAAAGTAGGGAATTACAAGTGATAGGTGGGTTTAAAGACTCTGTAACTGGTTAAAGAAATGAAGCTTTGACGGGTGGTGCCTGTGGCTCAAAGGGGTAGGGTGCCGGCCCCATATACCAGAGGTGGTGGGTTCAAACCCAGCCCAGGCCAAAAAAAAAAAAATTAAGAAATGAAGCTTTGAAAGGCTTGGAATGTTTCAATATAATGAAATTTGCTAATCATAGAAAAGTCACTGGATATTTTAGCAAGACTCCAGTGATCTGTGAAGTAAATTGAGGACCTGCTGGGGTGGTTTAAGCTTTGCCTCAAATATCCTTCACCCTATCAAACAAATTATACACCACGACCAAGTGGGCTTTATCCCAGGATCCCAAGGCTGGTTCAATATACGTAAATCCATAAATGTAATTCAGCACATAAACAAATTAAAAAACAAAGACCATATGATTCTCTCCATTGATGCA
>CAUYON010031928.1:0-24327 GCA_963573935.1 Arctocebus calabarensis
CGGCCTGGGTGAATTTTTTATGAGGAGGACTCCCCAGGCAATTGAAGCAGTATCAAAAATACACTACTGGGACCTGATCAAACTAAAAAGCTTCTGCACTGCTAAGAACACAGTAACTGTAGCAGGCAGACAGCCCTCAGATTAGGAGAAAATATTTGTGGGTAATTCCTCCGACAAAGGTTTAATAACGAGAATCCACAGAGAACTCAAACGTATTAGCAACAAAAGAACAAGTGATCCCATCTCAGGGTGGGAAAAGGACTTGAAGAGAAACTTCTCCAAGGAAGACATGTGTATGGCCTACAACACATGAAAAAATGCTCATCATCCTTAATCATCAGAGAAGTGCAAATCAAAACTACTTTGAGATATCATCTAACTCCAGTGAGATTAGTCCACATAACAAAATCCGAAAACCAGAGATGCTGGCATGGATGTGGAGAAAAGGAAATACTTCTACATTGCTGGTGGGAATGCAAACTAATATATTCCTTTTGAAGGATGTTTGGAAAATACTTAGAGATCTAAAAATAGATCTACCATTCGATCCTATAATTCCTTTACTAGGTATATATCCAGAAGACCAAAAATCACATCACAATAAAGATATCTGTACCAGAATGTTTGTTGCAGCCCAATTCATAATTACTAAGTCGTGGAAGAAGCCCAAGTGCCCATCGACCCATGAATGGATTAATAAATTGTGGTACATGTATACCATGGAATACTATGCAGCCTTAAAGAAAGATGGAGACTTCACCTCTTTTGTGTTTACATGGATGGAGCTGGAACACATTCTTCCTAGCAAAGTATCTCAAGAATGAAAGAAAAAGTATCCAATGTACTCAGCCCTACTATGAAACTAATCTATAGCTTTCATACGAAGGCTAAAACACAGCTATAGCACAAGAAATGGGGAAAGGGGCAAGGGAGGGGAGGGGAGGGGAGAGGGGAGGATGGGTAGATGGAGGGTGATTGGTGGGATCACACCTACGGTGCATCTTAGAAGGGTACAGGTGATAATTTCTAAATGTAGAATATAAATGTTTTCATATAGTGATTAAAAGGCCATGAAGGCTATGTTAAATAGTTTAATGAAAAGATTTCAGAATGTATACAAAGTCAGCACATTGTGCCCCATGATTGCACCAATGTACACAATTATAATTTAATAAAAAGTAAAAAAAAATATATAGACATAAATTCAAGAAAAAAAAATTTTGCCTTGATTTGAGCTTGCCATAATTTCAGTTTCATTTGGAGTTGTGTTAAAATTTGAAACATTGTATTGATATATTGGTTTTTACCTTGAAGATGCATGTTTAACTCACTTAAATGAGTGATTAAATCCACTAAAAATACTAAATCTGTAAGCCAGTTTTCATCATCAAATGCTGGCACATGTTTGATTTTTGATTAAAATCTTTTCAACATTTGACCTCAACTTAGCCATCTTACCTCCAAAAAGTAAAAGATGTTGCCATAGTCAGAGCAATACTTTTAACAAATTCCTGGAATTGGCAATAATTTAATCACTTGGCCCTTATGAAATTCACAGTCTTCGTGGTGATTTGCATGACATTACCCATTTTTAAAGCTTGTGCACATAAATTTTTTTCTTTGAGCTACACTTCCTTCCATTATTGCCATGAAGTCACAAATTGCTTTTCATTATAATACTAATGGCACCAAAAGAAAGAAAAAAAAAAAAAGAAGAATATTATGTAAGTTTCCTCAAAAAAACATTGATTACTTCTTAAAGTTCATCTTTCCTAGGGATAAAAATAAAGCCCTGCAATACTTAATGAGCAAGACACCTTTTGACACACCTGTAAAACTGAGTTCAATTTGTTTTTTCTTATGTTTTATTGCTTGTTTGTTTTGTGGTTTTTTTGTTTCTTTGTTTATTTATTTATTTATTTTTGCTACACAATGTTACTGAACAGCTTATAAAACTAGGTATGAACCTTAACTGTGAATGTAAACAGTAGGACTCCCACTTGTCAAAATGTTTAAACATGTAAACTGGACCTGGTAGTGGTTATTCATCATTTTTATTGTTTTCTATTTCATCTCCATACCCCATCAAGTGAGTCTAGCTCTTAACCCTGTGCTATTTCTGTCTTCTAAGAGGAAAGACTCTGCTATCTTATCAAGGGTCCCCTCAGCATCACTGCCTTTGAGGGTCTCTCTGTCTTTAAAGGGGCCTCTTTTGGCCTTGCCAGCAGCCTTTCTTTCACTGGATCCCACAGCATTCTGACATCCTGCCAATCTTGGGAACCCCAGCAACATCAATCCTCCCAGTCCTAGAGGTAGAAACATGGATGGATAGAAGAGGCCAGGCCATGATAGACAGGAGGAAAAAGTTGAAGCTAGCAGGTTTGAGGGCAAACCTGCCAGGGTAGTACAGCACCAACAGATCCAATGCAGAGTCAGCAACTAAAACAGCATCTGTGCTTTTCTCAGAGTCTTTGTTTTCATCTTCTTTCTCATTTCCTTTCTCTTCTACTTTTGTGGTGCTGTCGTCCAATTCTCCTTGACTAGTGCATAAATTTTCTTGAAAAAAATTTAAATTTTCTTCATCAAATGTGATTTTTTGGTGTCATCTGCATCATCTATTAATTTTTAAAGTCCTTCTCTTTTACCTACCATCATTGGGGCATCATTAGTAACTACATCCAATATGTTGAAAATGGACAAAGAAAATAGCTTTAATATATTTTTCACTCCTTTATATAAATCTCTTGATTTAATTGTGTCTTTTAATGGCACTAAATAAGCCATTTCTTCAGTGACATTTTATTCATCATTAATACCTCTAATAAAAATGGCAAATGGAGCCGTACTTGTAGCATCTGTGCTGTAATCCATCACTAAAGCATAACATTTTAAATTAGCAACTTTAGTCTCCAAATTTATTTTGATATATTTTCCAACTTCTTCAATTAACTTGGCTATCGTCTGCTGAAACAAACTAATTTTGGGAATATCCACCTTTTTTCTGGGCAAATTATATCTGGCATGCTTTCCATACATTGTTTAATAAACTTACCAGCAGTAAGTGGTTTTAATTTTTATGATTAAATGTGTTACCACATAACTAACTTTTAACATATAATTTATTCGAGTTGTAAATTATAAAAAAAAATTAGTGGAGAAGGTCAATATTTTTCAGTTACTCTATTTCCTTGTGACACAATCCTTCATAAGCATTAAACATGGCAGCAAGTTTTTTTCTTGCAGCACCTTTTCAATTATAGTCTTTGAAAACTTGCACAAATTCCCTACAAATTAGGTAGTGTATCTTACTATTTGCCTTGACAAAAAATTAATCATCTGCCCACTTTTTATTGGACAATATTCTTTCATCAATAATATTTCTTTTATGTGGGGTTCTGTTTTCTTTAGAGATGTTGAACAAGCCTTGCTTGGGATTAAAAAATAATAAAAGATGAGGGACTATATTTACATTTTTATGAAAATTAATTTACAGTAAACTAGAAAGCAAGGTTTGGGCCCTTTCATTTCTTGATTGTTTATGCAGCGTGAGGTGGAAAGCCAATTGTAATGCACAGTGGGAGATGTTTTAGGCACTGCCAAGGTGTAGACGTACCCTTACTAATCAAATAAGGTATTTCCCTGACTTTTAAGCAGTATTAAACGTTGCAATGATAGGTTAAAATATTATTTCTAACTGTTGCCTCACCATGTCACCACAAGAACATGTAATGTATGATGGTGTCAATTCAACTATCTGTGCTCAGTTAGATAACACACTAGAAGCTGCATGCCAAAATTAAAATGAAGCAATGCATGTGTACAAATAGTGAGAGCATAAGTTTATTTTACAAAACCCTGCAACATGACATTGTTGTCTACAAAGGTCATACGAGAAAACTACACAGTCAAGTTCCACTAAAAAAAAATTATAATCTTTTAAATTTACAGGCTTGGCGCCTGTGGCTCAACGGGCTAAGGCTGCCAGCCACGTACACCTGAGCTGGTGGGTTTGAATCCAGCCTGGGCCCGTCAAACAACAATGACGACTGCAACCAAAAAATGGCCTGGCATTGTGGCGGGCTCCTGTAGTCCCAGCTACTTCATAAGCAGAGGCAGGGGACTCGCTTGAGCCCAGGAATTGGAGGTTGCTGTGAACTACGGATGTCACAGCACTCTATCCAGGGTGACAGCATGAGACTCTGTCTCAAAAAAAATAAATAAAAATAAATTCACAATTTTGTGTTGGGCCACATTCATAGCCATTCTGGATCACATGTGGCCAATGGGCTGTAGGATAGACACCCTTGATGTAGAATATTACATAAACAATTTGATAAAGTAGGGGCAGAATTTGAGAGGATTAACTCCAAATTTGAAAGAAGTTCTATATTGGGTAAAATGATCTCAAAATGTACATCCAGGCTCAGCACCTGTAGCACACTGGTTACAGCACCAACCACATACACTGAAGTTGGTGGGTTTGAACCCAGCCTGAGCCAGCTAAACAACAATGAAAACTGCAGCAAAAAATAGCTGGGCATTCTGGCAGGTGCCTATAGTCCCAGCTACTTGGGAGTCTGAGGCAAGAGAATTGTTTAAGTCAATGAGTTTGAGGTTGCTGTGAGCTATGACACCACAACACTCTACTGATGGTGACATAATGAGACTCTGTCCGCCCTCCAAAAATACATCCAATAGAAAAAATCTTTTGTGAAAGGAAGTGTTGAGTGCACTGTTGTCTTAAGTAATTTCCATACTCACTCTAGCCTTCAGCAACCACTGCCCTGTTCTGTCATCAGCTATAAATTAAGAAGCTAGACCTCCCACCAGCACAAAAAGTCTGACTTGCTGAAAGCTCAGATGATCATCAACATTTTTAGTAATGAAGTATTTTTGATTAATATATATTTTTAGACTTAATGTTATGGAAGACTAAATAGACTATAGTATGTATAAATACACTTTTTATGTAGTGGAAAAAAAATTGTGGATCACTTCATTTCAGTTATTTGGAAATGAACCCACAATATATCTAAGGTAGACCTGTATCTTCTCACACTTTTGGAGGCCAGAATCCCAAGTATTAGCAGGCTTCATTACTTCTAAGACCTGTCTCCATGGATTTCAAATATCTGCCTTTTTACTGTGTCCTCATATGGCCTTTCTTTGATTCATGTGCACCCTTCCTATCTCTTTTTATTCCCAAATTTCCTCAGTTTATAATGAAATAAGTCATACTGGATTAGGGACAAACCTAAAGTCCTCATTTAAATTAATAACCCCTTTAAACTTTCTATTTTTAAATATAATCACACTCTGAGGTTCTGGGGGGTTGGACTTCAACATATGTTTTTGATGGGTGAACACAAGGTAACTTGTAATAGCCCCAGGATTTGGATGTCCTGTAATTTAAATTGTGAGGATAAGGGTAACTATTATTACCATATCTTCTGCTAGATTGTAAAAGAATAAAAGAGTAATAAAAATTGTTCATATATATATATATCCAAATATACTATAATAAATTTAGGAAAATACTGATAAACATAATAGTTCCCTATTTGTAACTGCTGATGTGGTAATAGGAAGTATTTTTAATTTCTTGTACCCATTACATCCCATATTTCCTTTATCCTCAGCAGGCAACTTCACGGTTTATTTTTTCATAGTGTGAGTGATTAAAACCATTTTTCACAAAGGTTCTGGGCATTAACATTCCTGCCATTATTGAGTAGTTTTAGATTTTGGGTAACTTTTAAAATAAGTACGCATCCTAGCACTCTGGGAGGCCAAGGAGGGTGCATTGCCCGAGCTCCCAGGTTCAAAACCAACTTGAGCATGAGATAGACCCCATCTCTAAAAATAGCTGAGTGTGGTAGCAGGTGCCTACAGTCCCAGCTACTCAGGAGGCTGAGGTCAGAGAATCACTTAAGCTCAGGAGTTTGAGGCTGCTGTGAGCTATGACACCATAGCAATCTACAAAGGGTGACAAAGTGAGACTCTGTCTCAAAAAAAAAAAAAAAGAAAGAAAAGAAAAGAAAGAAAGGAAACTATGCATAGATGGAACTTTTCTTAAACTGATAGAAACCATCCACAGCAAACCTGTAACTAATATCATACTGAGTGGAGTAAAACTGAAAGCATTTTCACTAAAAACTGGAATCGAATAAGAATGTCCCCTATCACCATCACTATTCAACATATTACTGGAAGTCCCAGCCAACACATTTAGAAAAGAGAAGAATATTAATGGCATTGAAATAGGCTCAGAGGAAGTCAAACTGCCCTACTTTGCTGATGATATGTTCTTATACTTAGAAAATACCAAAGGCTCAACCACAAAACTACTGGAAGTGATAAAGAAATGCACTAATGTTGTGGGGTCCAAAATCAATGTCTACAACTCAGTAGCCTTTGTGTACACCAATAACAATGAATCAGAGAAGCAAAACAAAGAGGCAATACCTTTCACAGTAGCTTCAAAGAAAATGAAATACCCTGGAATATATCTTACAAAGGAAGTGAAGGATCTCTATATTGACAACTATGAAACCCTGAGAAGAGAAACAGCAGAAAACTTTAACAAATGCAAAACCATACCATCATCTTATTTAGGAAGAATCGACCATGTTAAAATATCTATATTACCAAAAGCAATCTACAGATTTATTAGAATTCCCACTAAAGTAGCAAGACCATACTTCAAAGAACTCAGGAAATAGTTCTTCTTTTTTTGCTTGGAACCAGGAAAAAAAAACCTCTATAGCCAAGGCAATATTTTGTAATAAAAACAAATCTGGAGGCATCACTATACCAGACTTCAGGTTATATTACAACTCCATAGTTATCAAAACAGCATGGTATTAGCCCCAAAACAGAAATATAGATCTATATAGCAGAATTGAAAACCCAGAGAAGAAACCAACCTCTTACCATCTTCTGATTTTCAATAAACCAAAATGTACACCAATAGAAAAGAAACTCTATTCAATAAATGGTTCTAGGAAAACTGGTTAGCCACATGTAAAAGAGTGAAACTGGACCCACATCTCTCACTTACAGAAATTAACTCACAATGAAGAAATGATTTAAAATGAGGTCATGAGATGGTAAAAATTCTAGAGAAAAATGATGGCAATAACTCTAGATGGTATCAATATGGGCAAAAATTTTATGAAGAAGATGGTATCAACAATCATGGCATCATGGGACTCGATGATAAATAAATAAATAAATGGGACTCGATTGAACTAAAAAACTTCTTCACAGCTAAGGACACAGTAATCAATAAAAACAATCATCAGAATTGGAAAAGATATTGGCATGTTATGAATGTGATAAATGATCAATAACAAGAATCTATGCAGAACTCAAATTAATCAACTCAAAAGAGCAAACAATCTCATCCATTATTGATTGGGCAAGAGACATGAACAGAATCTTCTCTGTAGAAGATAGGCGAATGGCCAACCACTACATGAAAAAATTCTTATTCCTAATCATCAGAGGAATTCACATCAAAACCACTCAGAAATATCACCCAACCCCAGTGAGAATAGCCCATATCACAAAATCTTAAAGCTGAAAATGTTGGCATGGATGTGGAGAGAACACTTTTTACACTGTTCATGGGATGCAAACTAAAACAAACTTTATCGAAGGAAGTATGGAGAATCCTCAAAGAGCTAAATATAGACATTCCACTTGACCCCACAATTCCATTGCTAGGAATCTACCTAGAAGAAAATAAATCTTTATCACAAGGTCATTCACATTAGAATGTTTATTGTAGCTCATTTCAAAATTGCCAAATAATGGAAGTAACCCATGTGTACAACAACTCATGAATTAATTAATAAAGTGTGGGATATTTATACCATGGAATATATTCAGCTATAGAAAAGGTGGTGACTTTACACCTTTTTATGTTAACCTGGATGGAGTTGAAATGCATTCATCTTTGTAAAGTATTGCAAGAGTGGAAATGCAAGTATCCATTGTACTCAGTGTTAATATGAATCTAATAGAAAAACAACTGCATTCCCATTTGAGAGAATAACATAAGTATATTCAAATGGGAGGGAAGGGAGAAGGAGGAAAATGTGAAAGGACAGGAAGGAGGGAAAGTTTTAAGCTCTCAAATAATGAAACACCCTCAGGATGAGATGCTCAACTGCTTCAACTACAACTTAAAATTTACCTTAGCAACATAAACAATGTAACTCAGTCATTTGCACTTTCATATTAATGTGAATTTAATAATAATAAAAATAATTAGGGAATTTAGTGCCAGTACATGTTCCTCAAAATATTAAAATAAATTCTTGGAGAAAATGGACATGATGTAGGTCAGAAACTTGGGTCTACATAAATAAAGGAATAGCATCAGAGAAAATAATAGTAAAAGCTAAAATTAAAACTTTCACTTTTTTCAATATTAATTTATCCAAGACAGCACTTTGCTCAAAATAGTAATCACTAAATTGTATTCTATTATGTAGGCACATTTGTGTAGGCAGATAGATAGATAGATAGATAGTCAATAGATGTGTGAGTATGTGTATGTGTGTGTATACTTATGCATAAATGAAAGGAATGAGAGCAATGATATAAGGAATGTAAGAAAGAAACTATAATCATTTTGTTATAAGGTAAAGTGTTATTTGAAAGTGGACCTGGATCAATTATAAGTGTATTTTTCAGATTATAGAACAATCACTAACAAAAAGTGAAAAAATGAAGTACAAGCGATATGCTAAGAAAGTATAGATAAGAGAATCACATAAAATGCTCAATTAAAACCAAAAAAGGAGAGGGAGAAGTCAAGACGTCCTACCAGAAGCAGCTTTCACCAGAGGTTCTTGTCCAAGGTTGAGATGTTGGACTGAAGCAGAATTGGCGAAGCCAAATTTGAGACGTCAATCCCAGAGAGAAGAAAACACCATACCCATTGAGATAAGCAGTAAGGTCATCAAAGAGGAAGTAAGGGAACAAAGATCAGGTACAGAGGAACTAGTATCAAGGCACCCTTTGCCAAGAGGATGGGAGATGCCTCCCCTTAGTGTGCAGGGAACAAAGAATCTCTCACGTCATACCATAGGAGACACCTTCTAAATCCCAGTCCTCTTACACCACAAGGTCCCACCTCTGAGCCTAGGCCCCATCCTGACTGCTGCAAAAGTGAACAAATATTGTCTCTGCAGTCTTGAGCAC
This sequence comes from Arctocebus calabarensis, assembly GCA_963573935.1. Lineage (NCBI taxonomy): Eukaryota > Metazoa > Chordata > Mammalia > Primates > Lorisidae > Arctocebus > Arctocebus calabarensis. Next base: position 9,214 of record CAUYON010031928.1, read on the forward strand.
ACAACTCACCCTCCCCTTATCCTAGTTGCCTTAAAACCTTCCCCCTGTAGAGGCTGGAGTGTTTAGCGAGTTTGCTGAGAGGTCAGGGCATTGTGTGGGCCACTGACTGCAATGCAGAAACAGTGGCATCACAGGTATAACTTTGGCAGAGGTAGGAGTGATCTTACCTAACTACTTTCCCACTAGAAAAGGCCCTTCTCCAGCCTTCTTGGAACTCTCAGACAAATTGACCACCTGTAGATTCTTTTGTGCGGATGTTGCTTATGCTGCCTGAGTGAATTTGATTGAAACTCTCAGCCAGAGATCACTAAGTGGCAACCATCTGAACTCTTTTGTGTGGGTGTTGCTTGTACTACTTGAGTGAGTTTGACTGGAACTCTCAGCCAGAGCTGCCTGCCTAGTGACACTCTAAAACTGAATGGTGATGGCATTGCAGCAGTAGGAACAGCTTAGGAGGTCTGTCTGTGGATTCTCCTCCTCCAGCTATCACAGCCAGAGGGGAAGGGTCGCAGGTATTTGTATCTTTGCCCAGCTGAGATCCCAGCATAATACAGTGACTACTTAGGATTGGGTAGAGGACATACTGACATCAAGACAGAGCCAGGTTGAGCAATCTTACCAAGTTGGCCCTAAAAGTCTCTAGTTGTAGCCAGAGACTTTTGTGAGGCTGTATGGAAAAAGCCACAATCACAAGCCCGAGTTCATTGTAGAAAAGGTGATTAACTTTAGCCCGTGGGGTCTCCCAATCCAGTGTCACCCCGCCAGTTTTAATTGCCAAATAGGTTAGTACAGTGTTTCATAAAGGTCCCAATTATATTCTTTCTCAAAAAATATTCTTGGACAACCTATCATTTCAACAAAAAGTATAATTAATAAATTTATTTACAGGTGAAAATATTAATGGGGAGGAAAATCAAAAGAATTCAACATGAAAAATCAGAGCAGATCAAATGCCCCAAGAGAATACAAAGGTGATACATCCAAAAATACCATCCACATAGAAATTGCTAAAATGTCATAAATAAATTTCAGAATATGGAGGGCAAATAACATGATGGGAATGAAGAAAAATATGGAAAAGGAATTAGAAAAAATAATTTCAAATGTCTTACAAGAAATTAATGAATTCAAACACAAAGTCTCCAAAGATATGGACTTAATAAGGAAAGATATACATAAGTTTAGGAATTGAAAGAAACAATCCAAAAGATTCAATATATAGTACAGAGCCCCAGGAATAGAATATAACATGGAGCAAAGATAATTTCAGAAAATAAAGACAAGACTTTTGAACTGATCCAATCATTCAAAGAAGCAGAAAAAAAGAGAACAAAAACAGAATATTCCCTGAGAGAATTACGAGATCATTCCAACAGATTAAACATCCAAATTATATGGATTCCTAAAGGAGAAGATGATGGCCCTAAAGGCACAGATGATCTACTCCAAGACATTATGATAGAGAATTTCACAAGCACTGGGAGAGCACCCCTACCCCTGTCTAAGTTATAACAGAAATTCAGATAGTAGATAGTTTCAGAACACCAGCACAACTCAATACAAACAAAGCATTTCACAGACACATTGTAATTAACTTTGCCAAAGTTAATATGAAGGAGAAAAAGCTGCAAGCAGCCAGGCTTACAAAAGGAAAATATCAGGATGAGTATAGACCTTTCAGCTGATAATTACCTACAAAAGGAAAAATATCAGAAAGACTGTAGATCTTTCAGCTGAAACTTTTCAAGCCACAAGAGAATGGTCATCAAACTTTAACCTTCTTAAACAAAACAATTTTCACACCAGCATCCTGTACTCCACTAAATTGAGTTTCATTTGTGATGGAGAAATCAAATATTTTATTAAAATTCAAATATTGAGGAAATTTTCCCTAAGTAGACAAGCTGAACAGAAAGTACTCAGACCCATTTTTCATAATGACCAGAACAAAGTAAACCACAACCAAAGTAAACACACCCAGAAATTACAGAACAAAGACTAGCTTCCACAGTACTGAGAGGGATAAAAATAAGCTCCGGACCTCTGAAAAATAAGATGAAAAACCTCTACCATACCTATTAATTCTTTGAATAAATGTGAATGGCTTGAATTGTCCTCTCAAGAGGCAAAGGCTGGCTCACTGGATACAAAAGTTTTGGGCATAAAAACAATAATCCAGTCAAATAGAAATCAGAAAATAAAACAGGAGTTGCAATATTATTTGTAGATATAATTGGATTTATATCACCAAAAATAAGGAATGGTAGAATGGACACTACATATTTGGTAAGGGAAGCACACATGATGAGATTTCGAATAATTAACATTTACATACCCTACTTGAATGCTCCTCCATTTATAAAACAAATTCAAAATGATCTGAACAATATGATATCTTTCTGCATTGTAATAGTTGGAGATTTTAATACCCCTTTTACAATACTGAACAGATCCTCCAAGAAAAAATTAAACAATTAAATAATGCACTTAAACATGACCCTAGAACAAATGGACTTAACAGATATGTACAGGATAATTCTTCCTGACAAAACTAAATACACATTCTTCCCATCAGCCCACAGATCATCCTCCAAAATGGATCATATCTTAGGATACAGTCTAACATCAACAAATTCAAAAGAATAGAAATTCCTTGTATCTTCTTGGACCATCATGGAATAAAAGTTGAACTCAAAAGCAATAGAAATCTTTATACTCAAATAAACTGATGAAAACTAAATAACCTTATGCTGAATGAGAACTAGGTCAAGGACAAGGTCAAAAATGAGATAATTAGATTTCTGGAAAAACATGATAATGAAGCCACCAACTATTAAAACCTGTGGGATACTGCAAAGGCAGTTCTAAGAGGGAAATTTATAGCATTAAGTGCATTCATCAAGAAAACTGAAAGAGTCAACATTAACAACCTACTGAGCCATCTCAAGCAACTGGAAAAGGAAGAACAATCCAACGTCAAATCCAGAACTATAAAAGAAATAACCAACGGGAGGCTGCGGCAAGAGAATTTGCCTAAGCCCAGGAGTTGGAGGTTGCTGTGAGCTGTGTGATGCATGGCACGCTACCGAGGGTGATACAGTGAGTCTCTGTCTCTACAAAAAAAAAAAGAAAAAAAACAAAATTAGACCAGAATGAAATGAAATTGAGAAAAAAAGAATCACTTGGAAGATGAGCAAAACAAAAAGTCAGTTCTTTGAAAAGGTAAATAAAATTAAAAAACCCTTGGCCAGAATAACTACAAACAGGAAAGATCTCTAATAACTTCAGTCAAAACTATAAAGGGGAAATAACAACAGATACCACACAAATAAATAAAAAAAAATCCTCAATGATTACCACAAAAAAAAACTCTATTCCAAAAAGTATGAAAATTGACAGGAAATTCCTAAATTCAAACAGAAAGAATTAGAAATCATGAATATACTTATATTAATCACTGAAGTAGCATAAACTATTCAAAAGCTTCTTCCAGGAAAGAACCCCTAGACCAGATGGTTTCACACCAGAATTCTACCAAACCTTCAAATGGAAGTAGTTGCTATATTGAATAATATATTCCAAAACATAGAGAACAATGGAATCCTCCCCAATACATTCTATGAAACTAATATCACCTTGGTCCCCAAACCAGGAAAGAATCTGACAAAAAAACATAAACTATAGACCAATATCATTAATAAATATTGATGCAAAATATTCAATAAGATCTTAGCAGGCAGAATACAGAGACACATTTAAAAAGTTATACAAAATGATCAAATGGGTTTTATCCCAGAAATGAAAGGTTTGTTCAATATACACAAATCCATAAACATAATTAACCACATAAATTAAATTAAAAACAGAGACCATATGATTCTCTCAATTGATGCAGGAAAGGCGTATGATAATATGCAGAATCCTTTCTTGATAAGGACACATAAGAAAATAAGCTTAGGTGGGATATTTCTTAGACTGGTAGAGGACATTACAGTAAACCCACAGCCAATGTCATATAGGATGGAGTAAAATTGAAAGTGTTTTCATTCAGATCCAGAACTACACAAGGATGCTCACTATCACCTCTACTATTCAACATAGTGTTAGAACTCCTAGCCATTGTAATCAAGCAAGAGTAGGAGATCAAGGGCATTCAAAAGGGAACAAAGGAGGTCAAACAATTGCTCTTTGCATATGACATGATCTTATAACTAGAAAACCCTAGGGATCCAATTACAAAATTCTGAGTAGTGATCAAAGAATAAACTGGCATCTCAGTATACAAAATCTATACCCACAAATCAGTAGCCTTCATATATTCCAACAATAGCCAAGCCAAAGATAAAATCATAGACTCTATTCCTTTCACAGTAGTTCCAAAGAAAATGAAATACCTGGGTGGGAGGGGTAAGATGGCCAACTGGAGACAGCCTCTAACAGAAGTTCCCATCTAGAGGGAAGAATAATGTCCAGAAAGTACCCAATAAAACTGAAGACTGAGAGCTGAGCCGAGAGAGAACAGTGATAACTGCAGGTCATCTCTGCTGAGGAAAGGTGTGAATCCATTGAGAACTGGGCCAAATTTCAGGTACAAAATTCATCCCAAAGGAAACGTGTCTGTCCCCTCCCTCAAGAAATTTGTGAGGTTTTTTTTTTTCCTTTTCTCTTCATTTGCTCCTGTAGGTTTTCTACAGGCAAGCGGAGAACTAAGGACCTCTTGAATCACCCCATGGGTGAGAGCTGTAGTAAGTGGGGTCTACTTCCCCAGAGGGTCCCTGTAGTGACCCTGAGCACTCTCTTGCCAGGCAGAAAAATTGAACTAACATTTTCCCTGACATTCTGAAAATCCAGTCCACCCTTCCCCCCTTGCCTGAAGAAACAGGAGTCTAACCCCTACAGAGACTGTGGGAGGAGGCTCATGAGCAACGCCCTCTGCTCAGCTAGACCAAGCACCCCACGCTCCGCCCGGCCAGAGCTTCGAATTTCGCACTGCTAGAGCCTGGTGTCCTGTGACCCAACCCCATGCCCTCCCTGTAGGAAACTATGCACTGTTCCCCACCCAGCCAGAATCAAATCGTGGGCTAAGCACTCTCTTTGCCGAAGTCATCCAGTGCCAGGCACTGCCAGAACTATGTGCAGAATTCCCTACTCTGCTGCTTGATTGGTGTGCCCTGTGCTTCTGGAGCTGCTTCTATGGCCAGTACTCCCTGGCTGTGGCAGTTGCCTGGGAGCTGCACAAGGTCACTTCCCACAAAGATTCAGCAACAATAGAGAAATCCTGCTGGGGTCTAATTTTGAAGAGACACATACCCAACTCTGAGGTCTTCCAGAGGAAACCAGAACTCGATCTATAGGGATACCGGTGCTACTCAGTGGCTGGGGCAAAGGCATGGTGGCTGAGGGAGAAAAGAATTTGCTGAATTGCTAGCCTCAGGATTAGACTGAGTTCAAGAGGAACACTTGCCACTGGCTATTGAGTACCCAAGGTAGGCAGGCCTCAGCTCCCCCAGACAGCTGGTGGAAGAGGGTAGTGGCTGGGTCACGGGGGCATTGACCCTCCTTTGACTCTGACAGGAGCAAAGCCCCAGCACATCTGCTTATTGGATGGAGCAGGACCTCAGCCCTGTGGGGTGACCAGTGACTGGTCACGAAAAAGGAGCAAAGTAGAGAAAGAGACACAGCTTCCTGGACCAACTCTGCTACTTGGCAGGCCTTTCTGACTCCACAGAGAACTGGAGTGAGCCAAATTTGAGCAGCCAGTAGACCTCCGCCATCTAGTTGCTGGAAACCTTTCAAAGTCTCCCACTTGAGGGTTTGTACTGACTGAGTCACTTTACTTAGAACTTCTACCTGGGTTAATCCTCCAAGGTCCCTCTCAGGTGGAACTGTGGTTGTGTGGTAATGGGAAGGGTTGATTTTCCTTTTCTAGTTGTTGTCCATGGCAGGTGGGGTGGCTTAGTTGCTTGTATTTCTCCACAGCTAAGACTTCACCAGAGTCACTGATCCACTAGGATTGGTGAGAGCTAGACAGACAAGACAGAGCAACATAACCCTACCACACCAAGCAGGTTTCCTTAGCCTCAGACTGTAATGGTGTACAGGTCTTGTGCAAAGCTATAGGGGAAAAACCTGCAGTCATCAGTCCCAGATCCTTGACAAAGAAAGGCTGGTTAACCACAACTCTAGGAACTCCCAATCCAATGTCACCATACTTTCCCATATAGCCAATGGTGAAAAACAATCGTGAAGCAGAATCAGTGGAAAAACTCTAGCAGCATGAACAATCAGAGTAGATCAACTCACGCAAGGAAGGATATGGTGGACACATCACAAGATCCTATTCATAAACAAATGACTGAGATGTCCGAAATAGAGTTCAGAATTTGAATAGCAAATAAGATCAACAGAATGGAGGTAAAGATAGAATTAGAATGACAAGGAATAATTCAAAAGATATATCAAAAATTCAACAAATTCAAAGACAAAATCACCATAGATTTTGACAAATTGAGGAAAGAACTTGCAGCCTTCAAAGATCTGAGAAATACAGTATAATCCCTCAGTAACAGAATGGACCAGGCAGAAGAAAGGATCTCTGACATTGAAGACAAAGCTTTTGAATGCTCCCAATTGCTCAAAGATGAAAAAAAGTGGAGAACAAAAAAAAAAAAATCATTCTCTCAGAGAGCTCTGGGATAATTCGAAGAGATCTAATATTCACCTTATAGGAATACTTGAAGATGATGAGGTTGCTGTGAAGCATACTAATGTTTTACTTCGTGAAATAATCAAAGAGATTTTTCCAAACATTCCAAAAGATTCTGCAATTCAGATGCAGACAGTTTCAGAACACCAGCATGACACAATCCAAATAAAAACTCTCATAGATACATTATAATTAGCTTCACCAAAGTTAATATGGTGAAATTCTGCAAGCTGCCAGACGTTTTTCATACATACAGGGGAAAAATATTAGAATGACTGCAGAACATACAGGGGAAAAACATTAGAATGACTGCAGAACTCTCTGCTGAAATATTTCAAGCTAGAAGAGGGTGGTCATTAAACTTTAATCTCCTTAAACAAAATAACTTTCAACCCAGGATCCTGTACCCCACTAAACTGAGTTTCATCTATGATGGAGACATGGAATAATTTAATGACATGCACATGTTGAAGAAATCTGTCATAACTAAACCAGCTCTCCAGGTTATTAGAAGACATATCCTTCATAATGAACAGCACAATCCTCCACCAGTAAAGTAAACTCACTCAGAAACTTTTGATCAAATTTCAACTTCCATAGTGGTGAAAGGATTAAAAATGTCCACTGGACTTTTGAAAAATTCAATAACCAAAATATTATCTGGCTTATCAGTACTCTCAATTAATGTGAATGGTTTAAATTGCCCTCTAAGAGGCAAAGCAAAATGGTGGTAGGGACAGACATGTAGCCCATCTCTCCCTAGTCATCAGATTAGAGGAAGGGAGCTCTGGATCTTTCCCCATGTGGATTATTGGAGTGGATAGACAGCTGGAGATGCGTGGTGAATTGGTGGATTGCTGTGTTTGAGGTATAATTCAAAACCTTGGAGTTTTTACCCTGCCTGGCCACACTTGAAGGAAGACAGCCCCTCCCTCCTGGAGGACGGCAGTTCACAATTCACAAAATCTAATTGATGAAATGTTCAGTGAAGTGTGGATTCCTAAGCAGAGTTAGACGTCCAGAGAGGGGTGCCCCTCAGAGCCACAGAGGGCTGAGCAGCCCAAGGGAAAATTGAGGGGAGGGGATCCTGCCTGGGAAACAGACATTTTGAATTGTCCAGGATGATGGACATCTTTTACCAGAACAGCAGGAGAAATTGAATGGTTCGTACCATCTCTGGTGGGGAATACTGGTAAGGCCTGGCTGCTCAGGCAGCATGGGGAACTGGGGCTCAATGGAGAGACTCTGAGTCTCAGCAACTGGGGAAGAGATTCCCACACACTGCAGCTGCTGGAGCGTCAGTGGAGGTGGCACTGATGGCCAGAGCAACAGCAGCAGTGGCGGCCAGAGCAATGGCAAAAGCAGAGGCCAGAGCAGTGGCAGCCAGCCCTTTCCCCACAGCTGATTGCAGTTGCCATTTAGCGGAGAATGTGGGAGAAGAGTGGAAAGATTTGTGAAGCGTGGACGCCTGCACCAAGTTTGGAGGTCAGATAGGTGTGCCATCTGAAACAGAGCATTTGAAGTGGAGCAACATTTAGAAAAGAAACTTTTATAGAAACTCCAAAAGTGGCAACCGGCCAGGTAGAGTGGTTACCATGGTAACATTGTAAACTGTGAATCAAGTTTAAGCCTGGGAACTACACACAGCGCCACCTGATGTCCAGAAAGTATATTGCATCATAAATTTATTTCTACTAAAGTTGACATCTACCTTATAGGTATAGATATGTATTTCTATATATATATATATATACAAGAATAATATTTTTGAGGTTGGTACCTTTTTTTTCTTTTTTCCCATCCTTTTCTTGGAGGAGCTATTGTTAATTTTTTATTTTTTTTAATTTTATTTTTTCTATTTTTAGTTTTATTTTTCTTTTTCCTTTCCTCTTTTTTAACTCTCTTACAAACACTACTTTTTTTTCTTTCTTTTCTTTCTCTCTTCCTCTTCTTCCCTTCTTATGGTTTCTGAGAGTGTTCACATCAGATTCTTTACAGGCTTTTTTTTCATTTATTTTACAATTATTTTTATTGTAGATTTTTTTGTTTTGTTTTGTCTGTATGGTTTTGTGTTTCTGACTGTGCGTGTATCTGTGGGCTTGTGTGTCTGGTATCCTTTTTATCTGTTTCTTAGGTCTTTTGGTCTCAATGTGATTGGTGTTCTACTAAGTCCTCGGGTTGGCTATTTTCTCTAACCCCTATTTTCACATCCAAAAAGAACAAGGGGGAACGGTGTATGACAGCTGATTGGAGCCAGCTCCCAACTGAGGCTCCAGTCCAGAGGGAGAGATAACAGCCAGAAATAACTCAACTAAGCCACAGGAGGGGAGCTGAGCTGAGAGATGAGATAGATAATTGCTCGTCTTCCCTGCTGAGGCAAGCTTCGACCCCAAAGACACCATTTTCAGTACAGATCTCGTCCCAAAGAGGTTTTGTGGCCATCTCCTCCCCCTAAGAGAGCTGCTTGCTTAGTGTGTGATTCTACTGGTGAGCAATAAACTGAGGCTCTCCTTTCTCACCCCACTGGAGGGAATTGCTGGAAGTTAAGACTTCTCAAGAGAACTACTGAGAGTCTAGGAACTCCCTTGTCTGGTAGGAAATTTGAACAAATGTTTTCCTTGCCACCTTGATCTTTCAGTCTACCCTTCCATCTCTGGCCTGGCAGTCTAGAATTCCAACTCCTCCAGAATCCAGATTGTCTGAATTTCTTAGCTAGGATCGGGCATTGCATAGATGGTGGCTGTACAGCTGTGCTATACCTGTGAATCCAGTAACTGTACAGGAAGACATAGAGGGAAAGGTGACTGACCTGGCCCAAAGAAAAAGAGGATTTCTGCAGCAGACAGAGGCTTGGGTTCCTGCACTGTGGGTGGTGCCTCAGAAGCTGCTGAGGTGCACGAACCAGAGAGGAGGCATCCCCACCCAACATCAGCATTAGTAGAGTGATCCTGCTGGGGTCTAACTCTGGAGAGTCATCTCCTCAACTCTGTGGCCTTCCAGAGGGAACCAGACCTCACACTGTAGGGATTCCAGTACTGCAGAACAGCATCAACAACGGTGCAGTGGCCGAGGGAGAAATTCTTTTGCTGCCTGGATATCCTCAGATTTGGACTGAGCTCAGGTGGAACTTTCTTCAGCAGCCATTGAGCAACTAAGGCAGGCAGACCATAGCCTCCCCTGTTGGATTGTGGTAGTCTGTGGTAACCATGAGGAGGAGGAAATGACCTCACTTTGACTCTGGCAGGCACATAGCCCTGGCAAATTTGCTTACTGGACAGAGCTGGGCCACAGAGACTGGGTTAACAGAGACTGCCAGAAAGACTACCAGGGACTGGGGTGACCAGAGTGGGGTGGTGAAGGATGAACAAGGTGAGGTAGGAGGCATCAATCCCCTGGCACTAAACCTCTTACTGGATGGGCATTTCTGACCCCTCGGAGCACCAAAGCTGCTCAAATCACACTCGAGTTGTCAACAGACCCCCAACATCTAGTTGCTAGAGTCCTCTTGAACTCTCCAACTAGAGACTGGAGGCTTTTGGGGACAATTGGTCTGGAACGCTTGAAGTAGACAAGTTATACAAGGACCCTCCAAGGTAGGTTCCAGGTAATTCTGTAGTGGGATGGTTTGATTGTCCTTTTCCAGATATTACTGGTGGGGGAAGGGATGTTCTAGTTGGTTGTATTTCACCAAAGCTGAGACTGAAACCCAGGGTAACTGATACTCTAGGATTAGACAGAGATCAGCTGAATACAAGACAGAGTCACCTACCCCCCACTACAACAAGCAGGCCTCTAGAGAAACAGATTGTAATACTGTACAGTTACTTTGCAAAATTGTAGAGGAAAATCTGCAGTCACCAATCCCAGCTCCTAGGTGAAGGGCTGGTCAACCACAACTGTAGAAGTATCCAGTCCAATTTCACCTGACCTGCTTATCTAGCTAAATGCTGAAAAACAATCATGGCCCAGAATCAGCGGAAAAACTGGCAATATGAAAACATAACAGTTCAACTCCCCCAAAGAATGACAAACCAGCCAATCCAGAGGAGCTCATCCATAAACAGATAGCTGAGATGTCTGAAATCGAATTTATAATTTGGATTGCAAACAAAATCAACAAAATGGAAGTAAAGATAGAGGTAGAAATTGTAGGATTAATTCAGACAACGTCTCAAGAATTCAACCAATTCAAAGACAAAGTGACCAAAGATTTGGCACATTGAGATAAGAAGTTGCAGCCCTCAAAAATCTGAGAAATACAGTAGATGCCCTCAGTAACAGAATGGTGCAAGCAGAAGAAAAGATTTCTGACACTGAAGACAGAGCATTTGAACACTCCCAAATGCTCAAAGAGGAAGACAAATAGAAGGCAAAAATGGATCATTCTCTCAAAGAGCTCTGGGATAACTCAAAGAAAACCAATATTCGTCTTATAGGGATACCTGAAAGTGATGAACTGGCTTCACAAGGCACAGAGTCACTTCTTTTTGAGATTATAAAAGATAATTTTCTAGACATGCCTAGAGACTATAAAATTCAGACAGCAGACAGTTTGAGAACCCCAGCACGACTCAACCCAAATAAGACCTCCCCCAGGCACATCATAGTAAACTTCACTAAAGTTAATATGTAGGAGAAAATTCTGAAAGCAGTCAGATGCAAGAAAACCATTACCTAGAAGGGGAAGAATATTAGAATAACTCCATATCTCTCTGCTCAAACCTTTCAAGCTAGAAGGGAGTGGTCCTTGACTTTTAACCTCCTAAACAAAATAACTTCCAACCCAGGATCTTATATCCAGCCAAACTGAGTTTCATTTATGATGGAAAAATTACTTTAATGACATCTATATGTTGAAGAAATTTGCCATAACTAAACCAGCTCTCCAGGGTATTCTCAGACCTATCCTCCATAATGACCAGTGCTAACTTCCACCACAAAAGTAAACTCACTCAGAAACTTTCTACCAAATTCTAAACTCCACAATGGTGAAAGGATCAAAAATACCCATTTCTCTTTCAAAAGGCTTATCATTAAATTCAATTAATGTGAATGGTTTAAATTGTCCTCTTAAGAGGCACAGGTTGGCTGACTGGCTACAAAAACTGAGACCAGATAACTGCTGAATACAAGAATTTCATCTTACCTTAAAAAAATAAATATAGACTCAAGGTGAAGGTAAAGTCATCTATTTTCCAGGCAAAGAGAAAGCAGAAAAAAGCATGTGTTGCAATCTTATTTGCAAATACACTAGGCTTTAAACCAACCAAACTAAGTAAAGATAAAGATGGACATTTTATATTTGTTAAAGGTAATACTCAAAACGATGAGGTTTCAATCACTAATATTTATGCACCCAACCAGAATGTGCCTCAATTTATAAGACAAACTAACAGACATGAGCAACTTAATCTCCTCCATAGTAGTCAGAGATTTTAGCACTTCTTTCTTCTCCAAAAAGAAGCTAAGCAAAGAAATTTTAGATTTAAACTTAACCATCCAAACATTGGATTTAACAGACATCTACAGAACATTTCATTCCAACAAAACTGAATACACATTCTTCTCATCAGCCCACGGATCATACTCCAAATTGACCACATCTTAGGTCACAAGTCTAACCTCAGCAAATTTAAAAAAAAATAGAAATTATTCCTTGCATCTTCTCAGACCATCATGGAATAAAAGTTGAAATCAATAACAACAAGAATCTGCATACTCAAATAAAAACATGGAAGCTAAACAGCCTCTTGTTGAAGGACAAATGGTTCATTGATGACATTAAGCAGGACATTTCCAAATATTTGGAACAAAATGACAATGAAGACACGAATTATAAGAACCCTTCAGATACTGCAAAGGCAGTCCTTAGAAGGAAATTTATACAAACATTGTTCAAGAGAACAGAAAGAGATTAACTTAACAACGTAATGGGACATCTTAAACAATTGGTTGAGGCAGATCATTCCAATCCCAAACCCAGCAGAAGAAAAGAAATAACCAAATTAGAGCAAGATTAAATGAAATTGAAAATAAAATAATAATACAACAGATCACTAAATCAAAAAGGTGGTTCTTTGAAAAGGTCAATAAAATAGATTACCCTTTGGCTAACTTAACCAGGAAAAAAAGAGTAAAATCTCTAATCTCATCAATCATAAATGATAAAGACAAAGTAACAACAGACTCCTCAGAAATTAAAAAAATCCATAATGAATACTATAAGAAACTTTACTCTCAGAAATATGAAAATCTTAAGGAAATTGACCAATACTTGGAAGCATTCCACCTACCAAGACTTAGCCAGAATGGAGTTGAAATGTTGAACAGGCCGATATCAAGTTCTGAAATAGCATCAACTATACAAAAAACCTCCCTAAAAATGAAAGCCCATGACCAGATGGCTTCATGTCAGAATTCTACCAAACCTTTAAAGAAGAAATATTGCCTATATTATTCAACCTTTTCCAAAATACAGTAAAAGAAGGAAAATTACCCAAAACATTCTATGAAGCAAACATCACCTTGATCCCTAAACCAGGAAAAGACCCAACAAGAAAAGAAAATTATAGACCAATATCACTAATGAATATTGATGCAAAAATATTCAATTAAATCCTAGCAAATAGAATCCAGCAACACATCAAACAAATTATACACCATGAACAAGTGGGCTTTATCCCAGGATCTCAAGGTTGATACAATATACATAAATCTATAAATGTAATGCAGCACATAAATAAATTTAAAAATAAAGAACATATGATTCTCTCAGTTGATGCAGAAAAAGCTTTTGACAATATCCATCATCCCTTCATGATCAGAATACTGAAGAAAATTGGTATTGAAGGGACATTTCTTAAACTGATAGAGGCCATCCACAGCAAACCCACACCCAATATTGTATTGAATGGTGTTAAATTGAAACCATTTCCACTTAGATCAGTTACCAGTCAAGGCTGCCCTTTTTCTACATTGCTCTTTAATATTGTAATGGAAGTTTTAGCCATTGCAGTTAGGGAAGAAAAGGCGATCAAGGGTATCCACATAGGGTCAGAAGAGATCAAACTTTCACTATTTGCAGATAATATGATTGTATATCTGGAAAACACCAGGGATTTGACTCTAAAACTTTTAGAAGTGATCAAGGAATACAGCAGTGTATCTGGCTACAAAATCAACACTAATTAATTGGTAGCGTTTATATACACCAATAACAACCATTCTGAAAAAATAGTCAAGGACTCTATTCCTTTCACAGTAGTGCCAAAGAAGATGAAATATTTGGGAATCTACCTAACAAAGGATGTGAAAAATCTCTATAAAGAGAACTATGAAACTCTAAGAAAAGAAATTGCTGAATATGTCAACAAATGGATGAAACATACCATGCTCATTGTTGGGAAGAATCAACATTGTTAAAATGTCCATACTACCCAAAGCAATATACAATTATAATGAAATTCACATTAAAGCTACCTTGTCATATTTTAAAGATCTTGAAAAAATAATACTTCATTTTATATGGTATCAGAAATATTCTCAAATAGCCAAAACATTACTGAGAAATAAAAACAAAGCAGGAGGAATCACACTACCAGACCTGAGACTGTACTATAAACTGATAGTGATCAAAACAGCATGGTACTGGCACAAAAACAGAGAGATAGATGTTTGGAACAGAATAGAAAACCAAGAGATGAACCCAACTACCTACCACTATTTCATCTTGACAAGCCAATTAAAAACATTCAGTGGGGAAAAGACTCCCTTTTTAGCAAATGGTGCTGGGAGACCTGTCTGGTGACCTGTAGAAAACTGAAATTGAACCCACACCTTTCACCACTAACAGAGATAGACTCACAATGGAATAAAGATTTAAACTTAAGACATAAAACTATAAAAATGCTAGAAGAATGTGCAGGGAAAACTCTTGAAACAATTGGCCTGGGCGAATACTTTATGAAGAGGACCCCCAGGCAATTAAAGCAGCATCAAAACTTCACTACTGCGACTTGATGAAACTAAAAAGCTTTTGCATGGCCAAGAACATAGTAAGTATAGAAGCAGACAGCCCTCAGAATGGGTGAAAATATTTGCAGGTTATGCCTCCAACAAAGGTTTAATAACCAGAATCCACAGAGAACTCAAACGTATTAGCAAGTAAAGAACAAGTGATGCCATCTCGGGATGGGCAAAGGATCAGAAGAGAAACTTCTCAAAGAAGACAGTTACACGCCCTTCAGACACATGAAAAAATGCTCACTATCCTTAATCATCAGAGAAATGCAAATCAAAACTACCTTGAGATATCATCTAACTCCAGTAAGATTAGCCCACATAACAAAATCCCCAAACCAGAGATGCTGGCGTGGATGTGGAGAAAAGGGAACTCTTCCACAATGCTG
>CAUYON010031929.1:0-73205 GCA_963573935.1 Arctocebus calabarensis
TTTTGGAAAGATATTTGGAGAATACTTAGAGATCTAAAAATAGATCTGCCATTTGATCCTATAATTCCTTTATTGGGCATATGTCCTGAAGACCAAAAATCACATCATAATAAAGATATTTGTACCAGAATGTTTATTGCAGCCCAATTCATAATTGCTAAGTTGTGGAAGAAGCCCAAATGCCCTTTGACCCACGAATGGATTAATAAATTGTGGTACATTTATACCATGGAATATTATGCAGCCTTAAAGAAAGATGGAGACTTTACCTCCTTCATGTTTACATGGATGGAGCTGGAACATATTCTTCTTAGCAAAGTATCTCAAGAATGGAAGAAGAAGTATCCAATGTACTCAGTCCTAATATGAAGCTAATTTATAGCTTTCATATGAAGGCTAAAACCCAATTATAGCACAAGAATACAGGGAAAAGGGAAAGGGAGGGGAGGGGAGGGGGGAGGATGGGTGGAGGGAGGGCAATTAGTGGGATCACACCTGTGGTGCATCTTAGCAGGGTCCTGGTGAAACTTATTAAATGTAGAGTATCAATGTCTTTATATAGTGATCAAGAAAATGCCATGAAGGCTATCTCTTAACAGTTCAATCAAAATATTTCTGATTGTATATGAAGCACATTCTGCCCTATGATTGCACCAATGTACATAATTATGATTTAATAAAATTATTTTTTTAAAAAAAGAAAGCAATGTTGATAGAATCAAGGCAGAATTATTTCACAGTCATCCATGCAATTTTTGACTGTCTTTAAGATAAAATAACTCATTTAGATCTAAAACAAAGACATAAATTAAAATGTCTATAGAGAGATAATTCAAATGCAAAAATCATCGCATATATTAAAAAAATCCAACTCTAAGAAATATGGTCAAAGTGTAAGTATTTACAAAACAAACATAGGTAATGTGGAGATTATGGTTTTAAGTATAATAATACTTAGTTTCTAAAGTTTTCTTTATTAGCATGTTACTACTTTGATTTGCAGTCTAATACTTAATATATTTCTATTGCAACCAAATACAAAAAATCTTATTTCAGTTTTCAATCCTTTAACTTGGAACAGTATTTATTTTAAGTAGTTTCTTAGTTGAAGATAGTAGTACACAAATATAGGTACTCATTACCATGGATAAAATCTTGCAGGATGATTTGTATTTTGGGGGAAATGACTCCTAAAATATTCATAAAATTCTGGTGTCGAATTTTATGAATATTCTGGTGTCCTATTTTGTTTTATTTATATAGTCCTATAATTCAATAGCATACTTTAGTAGTTTTTTATGCACACTCTCAATTTTTTAAGAGAAAATGAACTGGGAAATTATAATTTATTTTCAGAAAATTTGAAGTCAAATAAACTTTTTAAAAGAAAACTGGTTTTTAAGCCCAAATTTTTAATTTAGTTCAGGCCCTTGCTTTCATTCTGGAAACCAACTTCTGCTAAGGAAAACAGACTAGCTTATGCATTGCCAAATACATTTTCTCAGGGTCACAATCTCACTAGGAATGTGCAAATCAGAGTGTAAATTGGTGTAAATTCTTTTTGAAGATCTTGCCAAGAAATATTTAAAGGATTTCATTGGGTTATAACAATATTCATTCAAAAGTTTTTGACCTGGTCTTTATAAATTAGCTGATTTTCACTGTTTGCAGATGGCTATAAAGAGACTCAGCACCATTGCATAACAAAGCCACCCAACCTCAGTTTAGTAGTGCCAACCACCACACTGTGCTAGCAGTTCATCAATCAAGACTGAACTGTCCCCAGTTCAAGCCAAGAGAACACATCTAAGATAACAGTGTCTGTTCTTTCCGGGTATCTGTTTACCTTTTTTCCATCTCTATAGAGCTCTCTCTCTCTCTCTCTCTCTCTCTCTCTCTCTCTCTCTTTCTTTCTCTCCCTCTCTCTGTATTCCCTCCCACCCCCCACCCTAGAAAATGTCCTCTTCTAAGTATTCATGTATCTCACAGAATGGTGACCCAACTTCTTGCTTCCAGGGTAAGCTTCGCTGGTTTAAGTATAATTCCACTTTCCGGTAATTGGTTTCAGGAATGGTTCTCATCTACCTCTGGATATTAAAGTGTTTTCAAAAATGTGTTCAGCACCTCATCAATCAGGCGTCTTGTGAAAGTCTGAGTAAAAATTGACTGAGGATTCCTATGGTATTTAATGGGACGCTGAGATCTTGAATCCACCAACCTTCAGTCTTATCTTTCCCTGGACTTTCTGCATGTAATATTATTATTATTTTTTTTTTTACTGTTTTTAAGCCAATTTAATTTGCATTTTTTTACCCTTTGCAGTTCAGAGAATCCTAAATGCTATATGAAAAGCTGCTTTTTGAATTTTGAACATAATTCTATTCTGTGGAATGGTACAATTGCAAATTATTTTCTCCTTATGTTTTAATTTTACAACAGATTCAGTGTTAGAAGCACCATTTCTTAGCCCCATCATCTTAGGCACTCTTACCAATTTTGACTAGTTTTTGTTAAAATTTATAAGATGTTTATTAAAACAAAGCAACCTCAAACTCCTGGGTTCAAATGATGTTCTTGGCTCAGCCTCCAAAGTAGCTGAGACTATAGGTGCCTGCCACCATGCCCGGCTAGTTTTTCAATTTTTAGTAGAGAGGGGTCTCAGTTTTGCTCTGGATGGTCTGGATGGCTAAATTCAGATAATCCACCTGCCTCAGCCTCCCAGAGAACTAGGATTGCAAGGTGTGAGCCACCCTGCTGGGCCCTAAAACAAAGATTTAATCCCTTAATTAACTTAATTAATTTAATTAAAATTGTGTTTGTCATAATCACCATGTTGAAACATTTTTGATCACTCAAGAAATGTTTTCAAAATAAATACTGTTATCTAGAGGAATGACTTCTTCCTGGATTCTCAACACTCCCCCTTCAAAAGGGCACAAATGCTTTAACTTTCTCATGCAACTTTCTCTTTATTCTGGAAATTCTCAGCTAAATCTTCAACATGTTGGTGACTACTATTTCTGAAAAAAATTAAATTACAACGTTATTTGTGATTTCAGATTTACCATTTCTTCTGTATTGAATAAATACTCTTATCTGTCAAAGTTTTTACACACTCAAAGAATATTTCACTTAAACAAAGATATAACTGCATTTCAAAGTACTACTTTTTTTTTTTTTTGAGACAGGGTCTCATTGTGTTGCCCTTGGTAGAGTGCTGTGGTGTCATAGCTCACAGCACCTTCAAACTCCTGGCCTCAAGCGATTCTCATGC
Source organism: Arctocebus calabarensis (assembly GCA_963573935.1). Taxonomy (NCBI): domain Eukaryota; kingdom Metazoa; phylum Chordata; class Mammalia; order Primates; family Lorisidae; genus Arctocebus; species Arctocebus calabarensis. The sequence continues at coordinate 3,275 of CAUYON010031929.1, forward strand.
CTCTGTTTCCCAAGTAGCTGGGACTACAGGTGCCTGCCAAAATGCCTGGCTATTTTTTTGGTTGCAGTTGTCATTGTTGGTCAGTAGGCCAGACCGGGCTTGAACCTTCCACCCTCAGTGTGTGTGGCTGGCGCCCTACTCACTGAGCCACAGGCGCCAAGCCAAAGTACTGCTTTTTTCACACATGGAAAAACAAAAAAATTAAAATTGTAGTCCTTTCAACCCTGGGCATTAAGGTTTTTTTATCATGCATCTGGTAGTGTCTCTTGAGTAAATTACTCTCACAAGTAAAACATATCCAGCATCCTGTGGTGAGGAGTCAGGAGCAGCGCAGGAAGAGGGGATTCATAAATCTCACTTTTAAAAAGATTATTAACCACAGTGCCGTACCTTACCTCAGTGTCACACCTCTCATATTCTCTTCCAGATGGTCTGAGGGCCAAGAATCTCTAAATTTAGGAGGAAATGGCTATTCTGCTTAAGTGTTTATGGCTTACTTAAGTAACTTTTTAATTTTTTTTTTTTGAGACAGAGTCTTACTATGTCACCCTTGGTAGAGTGCAATGATGTCACAGCTCACAGCAACCTCCAACTCCTGGGCTTAAGCGATTCTCTTGCCTCAGCCTCTCAAGTAGCTGGGACTACAGGCGCCCACCACAGCGCCCACCTATTTTGTTGTTGTTGTTGTCATGGTTGTGTAGCAGGCCCAGGCCAGGTTCAAACCCACCAGGCCCAGTGCATGTGGCTGACCCCCTGACCACTGAGCTACTGGTGTGGAGCCCATCTTCTAATTTTTTGATACTCCCCCATTCTCCATATCTTTTTGAGTTTATGGTTATTAATGATAGATATGTTCAGTTTCCTTTAATTTTAGGAGTTTCAGATCAGTCCTCTTAAATGTATTCAAATTATCACAGACTTCGTGGCTTTTAACCTTGAGGACTCTGAAATTAGATGGTAATGATGATGATGATAGTGAGGATGGGTAATTGATTACCCACTCTGTGTAAGACTCTGATAAACGCTTTACAGGGAAAAACATCTTCAATTATTTAAAAACAGTACAAAGTAGGTATTAATATACTTTCATATTTTAGCTTGGAGGATATATGTATCAGACAATAACTTAAAAATCTTTCAGCAGTGAAATATTTTCTTTTTACTATTTTTATCTCATATTTTCTCTTGTCATGTTGTAGGGGCGCCAATGTAAATAACATTGTGCAGCAGTAATGTTCATTGCTTGTACACAGCTTGTTTTACCTCTAGTTATAATATTTGTCATAGATTTCTGGTAGAATACCATTTATAAATAGAATGTCCTCCTACTTTTAGTTTGCTAAGTGTTTTGTTTACACATTTGTCAAATTGGAACTTAACTGTATTTGGTCAGTTTTTATTAATTTTTCTATATAATCACAATTTTACATAGAAAATATAGTGAATTATATTAACGCAATTTCCTAATCACAAGCCATCTTTTTGGGTTTCCTCAGTTAAACCCATAGGCTCCTAATATGCTATGGATTTTACTTGCATGAATTTAGAATATTTACATTTCTATAGAAGACTTTAAAAGGTAGTTTTCAGTATGTGCGATATCCTCACTTGATTTTGCTCTGTCTTATAAATGATTTGGAAAAAATTCAATATATATATTTTTTTAATCAGAGCAGTTTGAATCACAGATTATCTGTTTTTTAATATTGAGTAGAACTCACTCCTCTGGGCCCGGTTAAGATTTGGGAGTTACATCTCTAACTCACATACCAAATTTTCCTACAGTCTGCATCATTTCAAAAAATCTAGAATTTTTTTTATTTTGATTTTTATAGAATGTAATCTGTGTCTTCTGTATTTTAGTATTAATTGGCACAAAGAATTAAAAATAGGACAGTGAAGAGGTTTAAATAATGGAAAGCTTATAAAGCACTTAGAACTTATTAAAGCACTTATTTCATGGAGTAATTGCTCAATAAAAATAATAGTATAATTATTAAGTGTTGTGCTATAGTTTTTTTTTATAATTCCTTTTTCTGGTCAATATAATTATGTATGTATACACACACACATTATTAATGAAATCATTTTAAAGTCATACAGACCACAATATTTTTTGCCTCTTTAAAACTAATTTGGGGTGGTGCCTGTGGCTCAGTGAGTAGGGTGCTGGCCCCATATACCCAGGGTGGTGAGTTCAAACCCAGCCCTGGCCAAACTGCAACAATAACAAAATTAAAAAAAATTAAAAAAAAAAAACCTAATTTGATTCTTTGTTAGTTAAAAGCTGAACTCTCAAAAGAAAATGTTAGTTCTTCCTTTTAAAATCAAGCCTACAACCCCCCCATAATGACAAAAATAAAAAGCCAATGTAGAGTTTTTCTCCAATTAAAAGTGGATGACTAATTTAAGATGATGATTTAAAAAATAGACTTAGCAGAGAAAAGTTATAATTACTTGCTTCCTTGTTTCTAGAAGTATGTTTAAATTACAATTTCTCCTATAAATCCTACATGCCATGTGCCATCCTAGTAGCTATGAAATGCAAACATGAAGAAGACATGCTTCCTTTTGTCTCATTGCTCAAAATTTAGTGATGAGGACAAACTGTCAATAAATAACTGTAATGAAATATGGAACGATATGCAGAATATCACAAAAGAGACATTTAGAAGACAGTTTTTTCTCCTGTCTTTTGTATATTTTTCCACCCAATATGACAGATTTCATTTAGAAATGTTAAAACGCAAATATAGAACAATTAAATTATCTCCCAAGTAGTATATGGTGTGGGAATATTGAAGAAAGTTACAAACAGTGATATCCCCGGCCTGACATTAGGTGAAAGATTTAATAGGATAAGGCCCCTGTATTTTCCTAAGATCCATCAGCCACAGGCAATAATGTAACTGATATTTGACTCCAAGTTCTACCAAATTTCATTTTTAAAATTAGTCTTCCTTCTGCACATGGATGTAGGTGAGTAAAGGAATGTGTCTTTACTGGAAGAGTTAGGAAGGAGAAACCGTTGACTGCCTCTTCTGGGGACCTCAGACTGAAGTTGCCTGTAATAAAACAACCAACACAAGCTTCATTTCTGCAGTTCTGATTTTCAGCCCCAGAACCAGGAGTTTAGCTCCTGCCCTCACTTTCCATTTTTGTTTATGTGTTCTATCCAACAGCAACTGGCCACACATTATTTCCACTAAAGACACTGTTTTTTCTCCTGTCTTTTGTATATTTTTCCACCCTTTATGACAGATTTTAGGCAACTTGAGAATATCTGTTCATAGTTGTGCATATTTGAGCTCCCCTGTAATCTTTTACAGTCGAAGTCAGCTTTCATTACTGCTCTGCTTACGATCTCCAAAGCTGCCTATCTCACTGAGCTGAAGCCAGAAGCACTGTCTTACCATGCCCTTCCTGGGACGGCTCCTCTGTCCCTCCAAGGCCAGGTCTCCCCCACCTATCACCCTCCTGCTGCTTTACAACCACAGGTGCCTCCGCTGGTTCTCCAAACTCAAGCACACTATACTGAGAGACATTTAAGACATTATACTTACCTATAGTCTTTGCTAAAGGCACTCTTACCCTGTAGCTCAATACACATGAATCCACACTTACCTTTTTCAACTGTCATCCTGTTAGAGAGGGTTCCCAGTCTACCATGAATAAGAGAGCAGCCTCTGCTCACTCTGGTATTACCTATCATCCTTACTCTCCTTTACTTTTCTTCACAGCACAAACTGCTCATATAATCTGACAAATTTTATATTTGCACATTTTGCTTGTTTTCTGTTTCCTCCTCTGGAATGAGGGCCTGATACTTTGTTGCTGCTTTATCCCCAGTACCTGGAATAGATCCTGACACTTAGTAGGTCCTCATGAAATATTTGCTGAAAGATTGAATTCCTAAGGTATTTGGTGCTATTCCTGTGTGCCTCATTATCCTCAGGCTTGCACTGAAGTTCACATTCATTTATAGTACATATTACATTGCCTGATCATGAGATTATGCAAAAACCAATAAGAGCGCTATGTGTCAAATGATAAATAAATGCATATTGTTACATAGAAACAAGATACATTTTTAGATAACAAAGAATATGCTTAGAGGACTAAAGAGAACCATTTTATGGAGAAGTCGAATACCTTTGTCTACTTGGTAATCTAGAATGTTGAGTGTAATCAATAACTTCCTAAATATACTGGAATTAGGGGGACTTGAATAAACTCTTCTTTCTTTTCAATGCTTTACACCAGTAGCTGGGATATTCCATTTTGATAATTGAGGTCTATTTGATTCAGTGTAGAATATGGTGAAACCTGGTTTATAATGAATGAAATAATTTAGAAGCAAAATAGAAGGAAGTAATAATTTTTCTAAAGATCATTCCCAAGAAAGACTTCTGCTTGTTTGCATTAGTCTGAGTTGATCTTAAGAGAAAACAGAAGATTTGTAAATGGTCTTGCTTGTTTTAAATAATAGTAGGAATGCATAGTAGGAATTTATTCCCTGGGGAGAAAATATGCAGCAACTTGATTCTACTCTTTCCACTTTAGAAGCCAGAAGCAATTTCCTCATAAGCATTTCCATTCTTTTTCTCCAAGTCTTCTATTAAGTATTTTAACAGCAAAATGATTGTGGAAAGAAAAAAAGGGAGTTACACAAATGTGAAATAACAGTGAATATTTAGGTTATCGAGGTTAGAAAGCAAATCAATATGATCTACATGATTTCTACTTTTTTGACTTAATGAGCTTTTCTTGGTGGCATAATAAATAATCAGTTGTTGTTTCTTGGGAACATACACAGAAAAGGTGTTGTCGGGGTATTGTGTTTGAGATCTATTGATTAGGTCAACTGTATGATTTATTATATTACATGTGCTCTTACACATTTTGGTCCACCTCATCAATCATGAACTGAACAGTGTTTATTTAAATTCGCCTCCAGCTGTTGTATCTGTCTACGAGTACTTTTACTCTATGTATTTTTGAGGGGTGATAGTGAATAAATATCTTGAAAATCATATCCTTATTTGAGATTATGTGCTTCATCATTTAAAAATGCCTTCTTTTTCTTGTTGAACATTTCTGCCTTGAATAACTCAACTTTGCTGTATAGCTAGCTATATTTCTATTTGTCATCCCATTAGTAACTACATCTGTAGCTAAGTATTTTTTATTCTTTCATATTTAGTCATAGTTCTAATCTCAAATACCGAAAATGGAGGGCTAAATTATAAATTTAACCACTACCAACTCATTTTGAATGAATGGAAAGAGGAAAACTGACTAATATACATAAATATATAAATTCCAAAACCCAAAATACATAGAAAAAATAAACACAAATGGTTGTTAGAGTTGTTTCTTCTGTTGGTCTTGAGGCCATAGTTGGTATTTATAATTTTCGTGTTCCTCAGCTGGTCAGACTGAGTGATACAAACTTTTCTTCTAGTGGGAGCTGAGGCTTAGTAGCATTTTTTTTTTTAATTGAAACTTCCATGAACATTTTCAGCTAGATGTGGAAATGCTAGGAGGTATCCAAGAGAAATTCCTGGGTTCTGGACACAGTTCTTGCTCCCCTTTTGTGTGGTAACAGCAGTTATGTCCACTCTGAGATCACCTACCAAAGAGAGTCTACAAATCCCTTTTGCTTGTTGATTCAGGGAGCCCTGGTGGCCAACTGGCAGCCTCAGCATCAGGTCAATTGAATTATTTTTTTGTGCCCTTGTTAAAGCATTCCTCCTTTGGAAATTAAAAATTCAAAATCAGCTGGAAGCATAGCTAGAAAGAATGAAAGAAAAATTTGTACCAGATGATTTTTTTCACCTAATGGGCACAATGTAAGCATACAGAGCACACCCCCTCGTGAAGGTTCATCTACAACTTGAACTTTACCTTGGAAATGAAAACAATGTAACCTAAATATTTGTACCCTCCTATCAATCTGAAATTCACAAAAAAAAAAAGAAAGAAAGAAAAGAAAAAGGAAAGAAAGAATGAAAAGTACCATGCCATGAGTTTCTTTATTTTGGTTGTGGAAAAATGAAAATCAGATACAAGTTGCTGATTTGGAGCTTACAGAGCATCTTATAGGATAACCATTCAAGTTTTCAAGTTGTCATTCAGCAGACCTCCTTCCTAAGTCTTTTGTTGACTATTCATCATTTTGTGGTGAATTCCTAAGTATATCTGTTTCCTCAGTTTTCACCATAAAGTTCTGTTGTCAAAGACAATGTATAAAGGATACAGTGATGGAAAATAAGGCATTCAGGACCATTTGAGATGGTCAGAAAAACAAATCCACATCTAGTACTGACAATTATTCCTGTAAGGGCAAATGTTTGCCCTATCCATGATGACATGGCTGTCTGTGCCACTCTTCTCCTTACCCTGGGGGTAAGATGGTTAGGTTTTGTGTTGTTTTGCTGTTACAAGTCTAAGCACTCATTGGTAGGGTTAGTCAGACCAACGTTGGTGAGGGAAAGCCAGGATTGTTGAGCATGCCTGTGACTTCCAGCCCTGCTTGTCTCATTCACCCTTGGAGCAAATTAGCAGTGAAGTAATGAGAGGGAGGGTCACAGATATTCACAGACAGTGTCATGTTGTCTATCTAATTATTGAAAGTCTTGTTTTCAGTAGGTGACCTTGATGAATATTCATTATGTCAATCTGATTGCATGAGTCTTCTAGGGTAGCATGAAAATGTAGGAGGTGTGCTAAAGAGAAGTTAAGTTAAGTTAAGAAGTTAAGAGAAGTTAAGAAGAGTTCCAGAGGGAAGGCAGCCCAGCTCAATCACCTAGTAACTGAGTGAGTTGGGACTATTAACTTTCTTGGTCTGTTCAAGTTTGTTAACTGTGAAAATGGGAATACTCATATTATGCATCATGTGGAATTGTGCTGATATTAAACAACGTAACATATATAAACATTATGACAGTCCTTGGCACTTGAAAGAGTGGAGCAAATATCAGCTATCATGACTTTGATTACAAGAAGAATCTTCTTACAGATACATAAAGAATATAAAATACAATGTAGGATGGGGACAGCCTAGAGGAAGAAGAAATGTAAACGTAAAGTTAAACAATGTGTACAATACCTACATATAAAATATTGCACAGTTCATATGGTGGCTAAAAGAAAGACCTCTAGATGAAAGGCAATCTTGCTTGAGGACAGCAAAACAGAAAAAGTAGACTGAATATGGCCTCCCAAAATTCATATATTGCAATCCTAATCCTTGAGGCTAGTAATAGGAGGTGAGGGCTTTCGGAGGTGATTAGGTCTTAAATGGGATTCGTCCCCTCACAGGAGCCCTTCAAAGAGCTTCCCTACTTTTTCTATAACAGGTTATAGTAACACATTGGCCATTTGTGAGGAAATGGACCCTCACCAGACACAGAATCTTCCAGCACCTTTGTTTCAAACTTCTTTGCCTCCAGAACTATGTGAAATAATTTTCCGTTGTTTATAACCCACTCAGTTTATGGTATTTTGATATAGCAGTCCAAACAGATTAAGACAGTATTTATAAAAGTAAAACCATGGTTCTTTAGGAAAACAAAGGAAGACCACATAGGGAGGAAACTTGGTTGAATTAGAAGGACTGAAAATAGCTTTTAGGAGGCATTTCCCCCATGCGTTTCTTAGGTCATTCAAAATTTCACAATTCCATGCAATAATCCTAATAGCATGTTGAAGAATGCATAGGGATTGGTCAAGAAGAAGGTAAAAAAGCAAATGAAAAGGTAATATAGGCACTTGGTATATAGTTAGAATGCAAGATAGATCTAGTTCACTGCCTACCTTAGTCCCTCCAAAAACAGGAGGCATTGCTTAGGAAAAAATTATAGAAATGGAAAAATGATAAGTAGATAGATAAATACCCACTCAACAACCCAGGTTTGAACTGCATAGTTTTTCTGTCATGTGGATTTTCATACGTCTCTGCCACCCTGAGACAGGAAGATAAACTGCTCTCTCCTCTTCTTCCTCAGCCTTCTCATTGTGGAGATGATGATGTGAAGACTTTTATGGTGATCGACTTCTATTTCATTTCTGTTCCTTATGAGTTTCTTTTTTTTTTGAGACAGAGCCTCAAGTTGTCACCCTGAATAGAGTGCTATGGCATCACAGCTCACAGCAACCTCCAATTCTTGGGCTCAAGCGAGTCTCCTGCCTCTGCCTCCCAAGTAGCTGGGACTATAGGAGCCCGCCACAACGGCCGGCCATTTTTTTTGGTTGCAGCCGTCATTGTTGTTTGGCAGGCCTGGGCTGGATTTGAACCCGCCAGCTCAGGAGTACGTGGCTGATGCCTTAGCCTGTTGAGCCACAGGCGCCGAGTCCCTTATGAGTTTCTTAATAACACTTTCTTTTCTCTGGCTTACTTTTTTGTGAGAATACAGTATATAACACACATAGCATATATGTTATCTATATTAACACATAGATACATGTTAATTGACTACTTATACTATGATAAGTTCTGGGGCAGTCAAAATTTATACATAGATTTTCAACTGCAAGGGAGGTTGGCATGCCTTCACTCACGTTGTTCAAAGGTCAACTGTATGCACACATATCATATATATGTGTACTGAAATAACACAAGAATTATGCTATTTAATATTCATATAAAATAATTGGAAAGGAAGCTGAAAACTAATACATCATTAAGTTTGCTGTATATTCTTCCTCTGCTCCTCCAGGGTTCTACTCTTCTTTCTCTTCTCCTGCCTCAAAAGGTGATATTCAAGAACTACATCAACTCTCCTTCCCTCTGACTTTTTTCAAGTTTCAGTCAGCAGCAGGAACTATCAGACTGGAGAGTGGAAGGAGATCATTAACGAAATGATTCCTCTAGTTCTGCCCTGCCAGGCCATGGATTGACAAATGCTATGTTCTTCTGTCTGAGGCCACAGCTTCTTACCAATTCCTTCCTGCAGGGTGACTCATTTTTAGAAAGTCTGATAAGAGAAGGGGCCGGATCTTTAGATGAACATGCCTTTTGTCCCACACAGAATTCACTCGAGCTAGAACATTGCTATACCAGCCACAGTAGCTCCATTCTCCAACCACCTTGAGACCTTAAGAAGACTATTTCTTAGTCACAAAAGCTTTATGAAAACAAATTTAATATGGTCTCTTTCTATTTTTCAAATGTAGGCTTCTAAAGTGATAAATTTTCCTCTCAGGACTGCTTTTGCTGTATCCCATAGGTTTTAGTAGTTTGTGTTCATTGTTATTATAGTCAAGGAAGTTAATGATTTCCTTTTATATTTCTTCCTGCACCCAAGTGTCATTCAGCATAGGTGGTTTAACTTCCATACCTTTGTGTGAGATTGAGCATTTTTGTTGGAGTTGAGTTCCACTTTTAGTGCCTTGTGGTCTGAAAAGATGCAAGAATTCTGATCCTTTTTTTTTTAAATTAAATGCATTTTTTATTCAATCACAGCTGCATACATTAGTGCAATCAAGGGGTACAATGCACTGGCTTCATATATAATCTGAAACATTTTCATCAAAATGCTTAACATAGCCTTCATGGCACTTTCCTAGTTATTGTATGAAGACATTTGTATTCTGCATTAGTAAGTTTTGCCTGTACCCTTCTAAGATGCACCGTACGTGTGGCCCCACCAATCCAATCTTATTATTTACTGACCAACCAAAATTAAATTGAGGTTTCATAAAAACCTCAATACAGCATCTGGCTGTATAAAGCCAAGTTCCTTTAGGAAGAGTGAAAGTATAAGGCACCAACTATGTTGCCATTTTGGAACTGAGACTTTATAGAAGGGGTGTCTAGCCTTTGGGCTTCTCTGGACCACACTGGAAGAAGTGTTGTCTTGGGACAGACATTAAATACACAAACACTAACAAAGGCTGATGAGCAAATAAAAAGATCCATGCACAATTTTCATTATATCTGCCACCACAGACAAGTAAAAATGTCCTCACATAATAACCCTACTCAAAAGGTGGCACGTTCAGAGAGTCTTTTAAAATAGTCCAGCAGGTCCCAAATTTGCAATCACTATTGTAGAAAATGTACATATATAAATGAATTGTCTTTGCTTTTTGATAATTTTTATTATAAAAGCAAAAGAAATTGGGCAACCTAAAACCAGTGGGATATTTGACATTGTATTTGAGAAATAAATGCATCAGAAGTGGTTGCGGTTCTGTGAGTTCTCAAGGTGCTCTTCAGATATTTTGATTCTCATTTTACTCTTATTGTGCTTCATTCTTGAAAATAGTTGTTTGCAAATATAGGTGCTGCCAAAAAGCGATGACTCAGATCCAATAAGATGTGATTGTGAAGTGAGGGATATTTCTCTCTGGGAAGACAGAACATATGAAAGTCCAGTAAAGAGACATGATCAAGGTTTTATTTAAGTTGAATGTCAGATTGTAGCTCTATGTATTCCATTTGAAAATTGTAAGATAACATTTTTATGTTAACTGAAAATGAAGTCTCAATGCACCAAAATATTGATTATTTTCCCAGAAACCCTGAAATCTGTTTTCAGATTCTTATGTCAAATTGAAAATCAATGCTGCCTATTTTCGTTGCTTACAGGACTGTGTTTACCCAATGGGCCCAAATGCATAAAATTGTTTGCCTTAATTTAAACTTGCCATAATTTCAGTTACATTTGTAACACTGTTATGGTTTGAAACATTGTATTGATAAGACACAATATTTTCACCTTGAAGATACATGTTTATCTCCTTTAAATGGCTAGTTAGATCCACTAAAAATGCTAAATCTGTAAGCCAGTTTTCTTCAGTAAGTTCAGCTTAAATTTGGTTTTTGATACTCTAAACAACTTGATAGCATGTTGCAAATCATAAAGTTTTTTCAACATTTGGATCGACTTAGCCATCTTACTTCCAAAAAGTAAATGATATCACCATAGTCAGCATTAATACTTTTAAAGAATTCTTAGAATTTGTTATTATTCAGTCCTATGGTCCTTATGAAATTCATGGTCTTGATGAAAATTTGTACATTGTTATTCATTTTTAAAGCTTTTGACAGAAATTTTCTTGATGTGCTATGCAATGATACTTCATGAAATGTGAGTTTGAGGCTGCAATTGAACCATCGTCTATTAATTTCATAAGTCTCTCTCTTTTACCTTCCATCTCCAGGGCACCATCAGAAACTATATGACATGTTGACAATGAACAAAGAACATCATTTTAATGTATTCTTTACTGCTTCATATAAATCTTTTGATCTAGTTGCATCTTTTAATGACACTAACGAAGCCAATTCTTCACCGACATTGTATTCATCACCAATATCTCTAATAAAAATGGCAAATATTTGTAGCATTAGTGCTGCCATCCATCACCAAGGCATAAAATTTAAAATTAGGAACTTTATTTTCCAAGCTTCTTTCAATATATTTTCCAGTTTCTTCAGTTCTCTTGGCTATAGTCTGGTGATACAAACTGATTTTAGAAATATCCCCCCTTTTCAGGGCAAATTATATCTGTCATGCTTTCCATGCATTGCTTAATATAAACTCACTACCAATAAAGGTTTTGATTTTTTTTACTATTAAATATGCTACCACATAACCAGCTTTTACAATGGAACCTGTCTCAGTTGTAACTTAAAACATTTTTTGTTATTGTTGTTGAGAAGGCAGATTTTTTTTTCCAGTTCTGCTACTTTCTCCATACTACAATCCTTCCTAGGGATGAAATTTGGCAGTAGTTTTTTTGCATATATTGCCTTTTCAAATTATAGTCTTTGAAAACTTGCACAAATTCTCTACACATTAAGCAGAGTACCTTACTATCTGCCTTGACAAAAAGTAGTCATCTGTCTACTTTTCATTGAACTTCTATAATTTTGCTTTTCTGAGTTGTTTCATTTTGAGACATTGTAGAAACCATGATGGGATTAAAAAGTAATAATAGATAAGTAAACTGTAAAAAGTAAATACTTTTTTCTTACTTTTATTATGAAAATTAATTGATAAGAAAATAGAAAGCAAGGTTTAGGTCTTTCCACATCCTGGCTGGCAATGCAGGGTGAGGCGAAGGGCAATTATAAAGTGCGATAGGCTATAGGTGAAGCATCAACCAAATGCAAAAGTGACTTAATAATCAAATAACAATTCTTAACTGACTGCTAAATAAATATTAAACACCTGATGTTTGCAATGGTAGGTTGAAATATTATTGATAATCGCTGCCTCACCAAGCTACCATGAGCTCATGTAACGCCTTATGGTATTAATCCAACTGCCTGCACAGAAAGCCTCATGTAGCCATAAAATTGAGGTCACACGTGTACAAATAGTGAGAGCATATAGTATGTTCATTTTACATGACATTTTGACACAAGTGTCATCTTGTGAGAATTGTGAAATCAAGTTCCACCAAAAAATGCCATTATATGTTCAGTTAATTATGATTTTTGTATTGGGCCACATGTAGCCCATGGGCTACAGGTTGGCCACCCCTGCTAGGTACAGAACAATTGTAGAACAAGATCTTGCTAATCATTTTGATCTATAATATAAGAACTCTTTTTGAAATTGTTGTGGCATTCGAGTGAAGCACATTGGTTATACAGGAATAAATGTTTTTATCTATTGGTATAGTACAAGATCAGATAAAGCTTTATGTGTGTCAATTTCTTTTAATTTACTTCTATTCATTAATTGACCATAATTTACCCCTAATACTTATACTTGGTATTAAATTTAAGTGGCATTTCTGATCATTGACTATTACTCTGGAAACTGATCACTCTGCTTTCTTTTGAGGGGATCAGGGAAAAATCAATGACCCATGAGGACATCCACCAGTCTTTTACCAAAGGGTATGAATAGAGGTGGCGTGAAACAGGCCCCTCAATCCAGCTAACTTTCCAGGACTGTGCAGAGGTTTCCAGGTGGGCCTACATCAATGACCATCATCTAGTTTCTTGGATAAGGTCACTTGTTCATTCCCTGGCCTTTGGGAAGATTAGGAGGGGAGGAGATTTGTGAAGACCCCTAATCTTAGATTTTGGAATCAGGGAATCTGGGTAAAAATCTTGGCCTAGTTATAGAGTAGCCATGTGATCTGGGGAAATTTCCTCAGCATTTATAGCTTCTATAAAAATCACTTACCTCACCGAGTTCTTGTGAGGATAAGAAAACAACTTTATGACCGACCCATTTGTTATATAATTCAGTAAGAATCCCAGAGAAACCATTTCTAAATCTACCCTCCAGTCTCTGGTGCTCTGGCTCGTGTCTGTCGCTCCTCTGTGGAGGCTCTGTCACGGCTGTCATCCCTGGCCTCCATTCCCACACCTTCCTGGGGCCTCCCAGTTGCTTGAGCCTTTCCTCCAGGGCCTCCTTGTGATTAATTGCTCATAATTAAAATTAAATTTGATGAGTTGGAACCAAAGCTTTTAGTTGGCTCCTCTTTATCACTTAGCTCACTTAATTTAGCAAAACTCAGAAAATGAAAAGAATATAATTTTCTACTAATTAAAGGCAGTCTAAAAAATAGGGTAATTCTAGGAATAAAAAAGATATACCTTTAATTCTGAATTTTCTTTGTGTGAATGTATCTGAACTTGTTACAGTAAAAAAGAAAATCTCTTTGGTGTGTAAAAGTCAGCTCAGGTAGTTAGATTTACTGGGGAGTTGCAAACCCCCGCCTCACATTTGAAATATCTGGGTGAGATAACATTTGCTATGTTTTACTGTTGCAGAGAGTACCATTTATACTAAAGTTTCACCTTATTTTTAAACTCACTTCTTAATGGAAACAGATATATGTGTGAAAAGATTTAAAAATGGGATGTCCTAAATGTATAGATGGCAAAGCTCCAAAGTCCAAAAGTATTAAGGAAGAATTTACAAGTTTCTTCATTAAACAACTTTACATTTATGCATGGAAAGGACCAAGGCTGTGATGAAAGATGAAGGTATCTATCAGGAGATTGAGAACTAGAAAGAACCTCAGACATTTCTGAGCTAGTACAGGGGAGTGAAGACAACCTGGATGCATAAACAGGCGAAGGGTGAACTCCATCAAGGACGCACAGCTTATCCGGAGATGCCACAGAAGGTGCCTTTCCCACAAGCACTCATCCCCTTCCACCCTGTACCTCGTATATCATATAGTCATACCATTAGAATTGTTTGTGCAAGAAGTGCTTTTTCCAGATATATTTCTAAATTAACTTTTGTTTTTTTCCCCACAGCATAACATAATGACTAGAAGACAGCATATGCTCGATCCATATGTGTTAACGAATGGATTGAGGAACTTCCATTTCTAGCACAAAGATCAGATAATCTTAAAATTGCTTTTCTGAAACAACCAGAAATGCTGCACAGAATGTAGTAAACACTTTTCAGACAGAGAAAAGCAAAGATACGTCTCCCTGTAGACTCTGGCAGGGGGAGGACACTCCGTGAAATAAGCCCAGAGCTTTCTCCGTAACAAAGGCTTCCTCTCCCCGGTGAAAGACAGTCGTGCTAGCTCAGCCAAGGGTAGGTCATTTTCCTTAATTCAGACCCCTCCATGCTTCCTGTCTCACCTGAGGGACAAAGAAAAGAAAATACTTGTGACCAGGACAAGTGTCCACTAAAAGATGAGGCGGAGTCAAGATGACAGTGTGCCTTCTCTCCTGGTCTACTTACCTTCTCACCAACAGGGCTCAAGTTCAACAGCCGTGGACTGCAGCTAAAAGAGCTGCAAGACAGACCCTCCCTCTGAGGAGGAGCGGTCTGGGAAGCTCACACTTGACGATGCAGACACAAAACACAAAAGGAATGTGAAGGTTCTGACACTTACTGTGACAGCAAACCTTAAATACTGCCCAACTCTTAGTCAAGTTAAGGCAAAACTTCACACTAAGAGCCTATTTACCTCAGTTCCAATTACCTAATATATTGGGCTCAGATTTGTGTAAAAAATTCCAAAGCATACTAAGAGATAAGGAAAAACACAGTCTGAGAGACAGAGACAGTGACAGAACCAGATATGATAGAGACATTACATTTAGCAGACAGAATTTACAATAACTGGGCTTAATATGTTAAAAGACTCTAATAGAAAAATAGACATTATGCAGGACGATGGAAAAGATGGAAAAGAATCAAAGGAAATGCTAGGAATTATAAACATTGTAACAGAAATAGAGCATGTCTTTGATGAGCTCATCAGCATACTGAAAACAGCTCAGAAAAGAATCTGTGGACTTCGGATTGATAGAAAATTTTCAAATTGAAATGTAAAGAGAACAAATGTATGAAAAAAATCCAAGTGAACCAAGAATTGTCATCTAATTTTAAAAAAAAAGCATGCATAACTGAATACTAGTATAAGAAAGAAGACAGAATATAGTGGAAAAAATATTTGAAGTAATAATAGCTGAAAATTTCCAAAAATTAATGGCAGACACAAAAACACAGATCCAGAGAGCTCAGAAAACACCAAGCATAATAAATACCCCAAAAATCTACACCTGAGAGAATCTTGAGAAGAAGCCTAGAGAAATAAAGCACTTTACATACAGAAGAGTGGGATCAGTATTACAGCTCCATACCAGCAAGCAGAGAGTGGAGTGAATATTTACAATGTTGGAAGACAAAAACCACCTACTTAGAAATCTATACCTAGAGAAATTCTGTTTCAACAGAGAAAGAAGAAATAATGACTTTCTCAGAAAAATGAAAACTCAAGGAATTCATCACTACCAGACCAGTCCTTCAAAAACCATTGATAGAAATTCTTCAGGGAAAAGAAAAATTATGTCTTTCAGTAATTTTGATCTATATGAAGAAAGAAAGAACATCATTGAAATAATAAATAACCATAGAACAAATCTTTTGTTCTTCTATTCATATTAATCTAATATATAAATTTTTGTTTAAGGTAATAATAGCAACAGTATGTTGGGTTATTATTTCCTTGGACTAAGAGAAATGATACCAGTGCCATAAAAGGTGAGAAGGAGCAATTGTGAAAACTCTCTTACAAGGTATTTGAAGCAGCATAGTGTTACTTAAAGGCAGATTTATATTAGTTAAAAATATATATTGCACCTTTAGGGAAGCTACTAGTATATATACTTTTTTTTTTTGAGACAGAGTCTTACTTATTAACCCTTGGTAGAGTGCCATGGCCTTACAGCTCACAGCAACCTCCAACTCCTTGGGCTTAGGTGATTCTCTTGCCTCAGCCTCCTGAGTAGCTGGAACTACAGGCACCTGTCACAATGCCCGGTATTTTTTTAGTTGTTGTTGCAGTTTGGCCGAGGCTGGGTTTGAACCCACCACCCTCCGTATATGAGGCTACTAGTATTTTTATAAGAAGTATAATTGATATGCTAAGAGAAAAGATAAAACGGAATCATATAAAATGTTCAATTAAACCCAGGAAAGACAAAGAAGGAGAGAAAGAAAATAAAGCATAAATGTAATGAATAAAAAGGTACAAAAATATAGAAATTAATCCAATCATGCCAATAATACACAAAAAACAAATTGTCACAGTGGATAAAAAACCAAAACTACATTGTCTACAAGAAACTCACTTTAAGTATAATAACTTAGGTTAAAAGTAAAGGGGTAGATAAAAATCTACTATGGGAAATCCAACCACATGAAAGCTAGGGTATCTACTATATTAACATCAAATGAAGAAGATCTCAGAACAAAACAGATTATCAAAGAGAGAGGTAATATATATTGATAAAGGGGTCAATTTTCCCAAAACACTAACCATCTAAAAATGGAGCATCAAATTGTTGATAGAACTGGAAAAAAATAGACAAATGCACTTTTACATTAGGAGAATTTAGCATGCCTATTTCTGTAATTGATGAATCAAGCAAGCAGAAAATCACTCAGGTGTATTTGAACTGTACAGCACTATCAATTAAGTTGATTGAATTAACATTTATAGAATACTCCATCCAATGAAATTAGTATGCACATTCTTCTTAAACTTACATGGAATATTCACTAAGATACATGATATTCTGGATTAGAAAAGGCATCCTAAGAAATTTAAAGTAACTGAAATTATACTAAGTATGTTCTCAGACCACAAAGGAATTAAAATAAAAATACACAATGAAAGACAGATGGGAAAGCCAAAAATATTTAAGAATTTAAATATACCTCAGAATATAACCTATGTCAAGTAAGTAGTCTAAAAAAGAAATTAGAACATATTTTGAACTAAATGAAAATAAAAATACAACTTATCAAAATTTGGAGCATTCAGAGAAAGCAGAGCTTATAATGCATATATCAGAAATCAGGAAAGAACTAAAACAATAATGTAAATTTCCAACTTAGTAAACAAGAGATGCACAATTTAGGTCTAAAGGAAGCAAAAGAGTGTAATTAATAAAAGTTTAAGTTGAAATCAATAAGATTGAAAACAGAAAAAAAAATAAAGAAAATAAAAATAACCAAGAGAAGACACAAACTACCAATGGAGGAAATGAAGGAGGGGCTTTTATTAGTAATGCTATGGATATCTGAAAAAAAAAAAATAGAGTATAAATAAAGTTGTGCCAAAAATTTGATAGCTTAGATGGCCAATTCCAAAAAAGACGATAAACACCAAAACTCAAACAAGGAGAAATAGATCATTTGAATAGCCCTAGATCAAGTAAAGAAATGGAATCAATTATTAATAACTCTCCAAAAACTAAGAGTACAATGTGCAGATGGTTTCACTGGTGAATCCTGTCAAATATTAAAGAAAGAACAGCTTCAATTTTCTATGTCTTGCAGAAAATGAAAACAGAGGTAATGCTTTCTAACTCATTTTATATGTTCAGCATTACCCTGGTGCCAAAATCAAGATGTAAGCAAGTAGCAGAATTACAAATCAATATCTCCTATGAACACAGGCACAAACATCCTTAACAAAATATGAGCAAATCAAATCCAATGATATCTAAAAAACTGTATTGATCGTGACCAAGAGGAATTTATTCTAGGTATGCAGGGTTGTTTTATCATCTGAAAATAAATCCATGTGATCTATTGTACTGTATCAACAGGCTTAAAAGAAAAAATAACGACCATATCAGTGGATGCAGAAGAAGCATTTGATAAAATCCAACACCCATTGGTGACAAATAACCCTCTCAGCAAGCTGGGAAGGGAGGGAACTTCCTCATTTTGGTAGTAAACATTTACAAGTGTCCTACTTCTAACATTATATCTAATGATGAGAAACTGGATGATTCCCCTGAAGGAAATCAGCACCCCAAAATTCAGGCCTCAGAAGCAGAAGTTTTTCATTGACCTTTCTTGTCCTCCCTTCTCTCAGTGCCATTCTCCCCTGGAGCTAGCTGTAAAAACCAGAATCCTTATTCCCCAAGGTGGGTCATAAAGCCAGAACCCCTTTTCCTGAAAGCCAGACATAAAACCTAAAATTATTCTGTATAAAAAATGGCCATAATTATCTGGACCTACTCTGTGTGGCTGTAGGCGTGAGACACCCCTGTCCCGCCCCCCATTCCAGAGAGGGCCCTGTCCTATACCCAGAAGGAAGGGCGCTGCTCAGGGACACCAAGCAGATCCTGGACAGCCAGGCCTTGCTGGGCTTCCCTACTCAGTCTGTTGGAATTAGATCATTCTCTTTTTGTCTAGTCATACTTCTACACAGTTGTCCATACATTGTTGACAAACAATCAAGCATAAAAACAGACAATTTCCCTGGTACTTCTGAGTCCTCATTCCAGAAATTGTATGCACGTTAAATAAATTTGTAAGTCTTTTTCTTCACTTAATTGGTCGGCTTATGCCAGTGATTTCCCAGGAAACTTTTAGGGGACTAAGAGCCTTGATCCCTCCAGCCCCAGATACTGGGAACCAACAGGATATCCTCTTTCATTACTTCTGTCATCCTCCCACTAGAAGACATAGTTAGCAAGAGGAAGTAAAAGGCATATAGATTGGAAAGGAAAACCTAGAACTAGTTTTTTGCACAGATAGCAGTTGAATATATTGACAACCTTAAAGGTTCAACAAAAATATTTCTGGAACAACAAAATGATTATTGTCAGGTTGCAGAATATAATGTTAATATAGAACAGGAAATAGCATGCAATGAATTGCATTGTATTGCAATGAATAGTGGAAACTACAATTATTTTTAAAAATACCACTTACAATAGCACCAAAAGTCATGGAGTACTTAGGTGTACAATTAGTAAAATATGTATAGGATTTATATCTTGAAAATGTAAAACTCTGATGGAAGAAATCAAGAAAGATGTGAATAAATGGAAAGAGTGTTCATGTTTAATATGAAGCCTTAATATGAAGCTCAATATTGTTTAAAATGTCAATCATTCCAAAAGTTTTAAAGTAAATTCAACGTAAGCCCAATGAAAATATCAATAAATTATTTATAAGTATCAACAAACTTATTCTAAGTATACATAAAAGTCAAATACCTAGAATAGCTAACAAAATATAGAAGAAGTACAAAGTTGGATGACCTCTGCAATTTGATTTCAAGATTATTATAAAGCTGCAGTAATCAAGACAACGTAATATTACCAAAGGAACAAACAGAGAGAGCCAAGGAACAGATGGACCCAAAGAAATAATGTCAACTTTTCTGTGATAAAGGAGGTGAGATAATTCCATGGAGGAAAGATTGTCTTTTCAACAAATGGTGCTGGAACAATTAGATATGTATATGGGGAAAAAAAAGAGAACTAGGCACAGAATTCACACTTGTCACAAAAAATAGATTGAAAGGAAATAATAGACTTAAATGTAAAATGCAAAATTCTGAAGCTATGAGAAGAAAACAACAGGGAAAATCTTAGTGACTGATGGTGAGTCTTCAGATACTCCACCAAAAGCAAATCCCCGAAACATAAATTTGTTATTTTTTTTTAAATTTATATCTTCTGCTCTGGGAAAGATGCTTTTCAGGAAATCAAAAGGCAAGCCACAGGCTGGAAAAAATATGTGCAAAATACATGTCTGACAAAGGACATATATCCAGAGTACACAGAGCTCTTAAAACCCAAAAATCCCACTTCAAAGATGGGCAAAATATCTGAACAGGTACACCCCACCGAATAAAATATACAGATGGCAAAGCAGCCCATGAAAATATGGTCAATCTGATCTGTCACTAGGCAATTATAAACCTAAACAATAATGGCATATCACTATACATGTATTAGAATGACTGAAACCCAAACAAAAATTGGCAAAAGTAATGGTTGGTGAGGACATGGAGCAAAGGGAACTCTCATTCCTGCCAGTTGAAATATGAAATGGTACAACCACTTTGGAAGAGAGACTGACAGTTTCTTACGGAGATAATATTAGTCTTCCACACCATCCAGCAATCGCAGTCAATAGTGTTCCAGCTCGGTTGAAAATATGTCCACACAATCACCTACACAAGGATGTTTATAGTCGTTTTCTTCACAATGGCAAAAAAATGGAAGCAACCAAGATATTCTTCAACAGGTGAAGGCAGGAGCAAATTGTACATCCATGCACTGGAAAGTTACTCAGCAATAAAAAGGAGAGATGTCTCACGATTCTTAAAGACACAGATGAATCTTAAATTCATACGACTAAGAAAAGAAAAAACCAGCTTGTCTGAAAAGCCTGTGCCCTGTAGAACACCAACTGTGCGACCTTTTGAAAAAGGAAAAGCCGTGGGATGATGAAGAAATCAGTGGTTGCCAGAGGTTCAGGGATGAGGGTAAGGCTGAGAAAGTTTAAATAGCAAATCACAGGGGATTTTTTTAATGGTGGTAAAACTATTATGCCCAATACCATAATTATGGATACATACACTACATATGTAGCTATTCTAATAAAGGCATATAGCTACCCTTTCCATGATGGAGCCCATGTAATTAACCTGCCTCTTACTGGCTAGCTGACCAGGACCATCAAAGGGGCTTAGCATGGATCTCTGCTTACAGCAGGGTTGGCTCTCAGTGGTGTTAGTTGTCATATCGGCCCTAGAAAGGGAAGCTCATGTTGTTTTCATGAATAAACTCCATTCTTGGGACGGCGCCTGTGGCTCAACAGAGTAGTGCGCTGGCCCCATATGCCAGAGGTGGCAGGTTCAAACCCTGCCCTGGCCAAAAAAATAAATAAATAAAATAAACTCCATTCTTGATGCCACAAAAGCCATTGAGCAGGTGCTGGAGTGGACAAGGCAAGAAGATGACTGATGTTCACAGCAGGCCCACATTCATCACCTGACACCTCCTCTTGTCCAGGGCCTCTGATGAAATGGACATCTTCACACATTGTGAGCCTGCCAAGAGTGGGGCCACACGTTTCTTCTTCAGACCTCTCTATGACAATTATTCTAACATGCTATTTCTAAGTCCCGAAGCAACTGGCTATCGGCTACTGCTTTGGTTTGAATGCATCCTTCCACATTTATGTGATGGAAACATTCCCCAGTGCAACAGCATTGGGAGGCGGGCCTCACAGGGGCTCTGCCCCCATAAATGAATTAATGCCCTGATTAGAAAGGCTTGGAAGAGTGGGCTCTCTATTTGTTATACTCTTTTTTTTTCCATTTGAGGATATAATGTTCCTCTTCCCTGGAGGACACAGCAATGAGGCACCACCATGCAAGCAGAAGCTGAATCAGTTGGCACCTGATCTTGGACTTCTCAGCCTCTGGAAGTATGAGAAATAAATTTCTGTTCTTTTACATTACTCCATCTGAGGTATTCTATTACGGCAGATGAGTAGACTAGGACAGCTGCTGTGCATTAACCAAGGTCAATCTGCCCCACATCCCTTCATTCACGCCACAGTCAACTCCACCTGGTTTTATTGACATTGTATGAAACTTTAATTTTTCATTTCAATCCTTAGATGAATTCTAAGGATTCTTAGAATTCTGCTGTGTCCCTTTCTACTTCCTCCCCATCATTTGTGTATAGATCCCTTTGGGGAAGAATTGCCCAAGTTGTATTTTCCTAGGAGCAGTGCACCTCAAGGGAAGACATGGCACAATTACTTCTATCGGAACTCACAAATGATGCCCATTGTGTAAGTGAGTGCTGGGTGAACCTATCTCTGAAGCAAAACAAAAGTCAGATAGGAGAGACCCTACAGCGCATGCCCCCACAGAATGCCTCCCACAGCGTGACCCCCACAGAGTGCCCCCCATAGACCGTTTACCATCTGTCTGTTCCTACCCCACAGCCACATGCTGTGCTGATCCTGCCATGGGCTGCTGGGAAGCTACTCTGCTTCCTTTTGTTTCACGGATTCCTGCAGCATCCAGCCCAGACAACTAGGTACGGACACTTCCCACATCTTCTGATTTTACCCCCTCAAACAAAAGGGCGAGGCTGCTAAAAATAAAAAGAGCCTTCCGCCCAGTCGTACCTGGTAGATAGAGGTTCTTGTTCTCTCTTCAGCTGTTAAGGAATTCTGTGTGAAAAGTGTGAAGACAGCTATAGCTTCCCCTTGTAGACCACTAAAATTTTAACTAAAAAGACTAAATGATTTTTGTTTTATTTCTTTAATCTTTCAAGTTGAGTAATTTCATCGGGATGTATGACTTGACATTGATCATTCTGATCTATTGTGTGCTTATTAAATATTCAGACTGAGAGGCTCTTTTCATTAGAAAAATTGTATTTCATCTTTGAAAAAAGGTGATACATTTTCTTTTCCTTCACTGTGAAAATACTAACCATATGGAGCTGACTTTCCTTTGCCAGATGTTCGTACCGATCGCTTTCACCCCAAATGTTTTATCTCTTCATTCTTTCATAATCGACCTAGCTAAAGTCTAATCTCTCCAAAACTGACTGAGTCTTCAAGCAACCTTCACTTCTGTAAATGGTTTTAATTTGTGTTTTGCATTTCTTTCCCAAATTTCTCTTCTTTGATTTTATATCTTTGTTATAATTGTTTCGCATATCACATTTACTTTGATTGCCTAAAGGAAATGGATATTTTAACATCTCTACCGTTTTCTATAGTAATTCTTCAGAATAATATTCTGACACTATTTTTGCAACTTATCTTCCACTCCCCCTGCACAGGGTTACCCTAGGGTCATTTCAGGCCCCTCTTTCCTGCCCAACATCGGCTCTTCTCTCCATGGTAACTGCCTATCCAAGTGTGCGTGGTGGGAGTGTGGAGGGGGCCGAATGATCCTAATAGGCGGCAGCTTCAGATGTGCTGGACCTGTTTTTCTGTCTGTGGGATGTGGATGTAGCCTGAGGACGCAGTCCTCTCAGATAATTCCCGTGTACCCTCAGTGGGGAGAGGTGGCTCACAAGGCCACCCCTGCTGCCCAGGTCTCTGTTAGATGGTTCAGTCTTTGCACATTCTGCTTGTCTGAATCCAAAGACCAGCACATACTTGCATCCATTTTATTCCTTCCCTCTTGTTCCCGCCTCAAGTTTAATCTAATTTGACAAGTAAGGAGGCCAGGCCACAGAAATTAAAATGTGGTTTATCTGAAGAATTTATCATTTTAACCCTAAACCGTCTTCTATTCTGTAGTGTTTAGCTCAATACTTTGGGGGTTTGCACTTGGATTTCCCACTCATGTTGCCCTGTCTTACGATGCCCATGAAGGATTGCTGTTTGAGAGTCACCTGATGGGGTGACCCTTGTTTACATATGCTGCATCCTCTTCACATCTCCGAAGTCTCTCAGCAACCTCACTCGGTGTGATTCAAAATTTAACCATTTGCAAATGCTTCTTTTTACCAACAAAAGAAAAACAAAATATAAGTGTTCTGAAAGGCTGAAAGCCCACTATTTTTTTTTTTTTAGACACAGTCTCACTCTGTTTCCTGGGTACAGTGCTATGGCATCATAGCTCACAGCAACTTCAAACTCTTGGGCTTGAACAATAGTCTTGCCTCGGTTCCCCAGGTAGCCAGGATTATAAATGTGTGCCCCTACATCTGGCTAGTTTTTCTATTTTTTGTAGAGATGGGTTTCAATCTTGCTCAGGCTGGTCTAGAACTCCTGAGCTCAAGCAGTGTACACTCTGTGGCCTCTCAGAGTGCTAGGGTTACAGGTGTGAGCTACCATACTAGACAGGTAAAAGTCCACTTTTAAAAGTACATAATCCTTGACTAATTAGGCAAAAAGGCACTTAACAATTCCTGATTGTTAAACTGATCACTGGTCATCTAACAATATGTTTACATTTTATATTCGTTAGTCAGTTTATCTTGTGTTTTGCAATTCTTCTGAGTGCACATTGACAGTTGTTTTCATGTGACCCATAAGTCATGCTTTGGCCCTCTGAACTGTTCCTACTTTTAAATAACTCCTTCCATAAGTATATCCAACATTTTTCTTTCCTTGCTATTTTTAATTTTTACTTACCTCTATTTTCATATCAGTTTTAATTGTGTCCTTGTCCTAGCGCTTTTTAACATTGCATTCTTTTTTTCTTAATTTATTAGAATAAAAGACACACATTGAACAAAGTTTCTGAGACCTCTGAGCTGTGCTGTGGAGGCTGTTCCCAACTGATGGTGAGCAGAGCAGCAGAGCTGATGCCCTGCACATGTCTTAGTTTGTGTTCATGAAAGCTTGTTAGCTGATAACTTACAGGCTGAGGGATCTCTGTATTTGGCAGATATTTTTTCAGAGTCTTAGGCTTAGGGATGTAGTTTGCAAGTAACATTGGATATAATGATTATTTTTTACCTCTCATTTTATTTTATTTTTGTGAGTTTTGGGCTTGTAGACATAGTTTATTGAAATAAATGAGTGGACATTAGGAATTCATAATCTGGCCTGAGGATGTGAACATAGCTTCTCACATATCATGCAAGCTCATATACGTGTTGTTCTGTCCAAATTTATAATTGTTCTTTATTTTTCTTTTTTTTTTTGCAATGTTATCGACGAATACAAATGTTTCTTTTCAAGACTGACAATATTTTGTACTCCATTATATTCCTGGAATAAATACATTTCAAAATCTTACAACATACACACGCGACTTCTAAGAGATCGGACACCCCCCAAAAGTCACTGAAACAAATATCTCAATCAATAGAGCTTTATTACGACAAAGTTTGAGGATGTGCTCAGGGAAAACACAATCTCTTTTCTGAAGAGGGACTTGGGAACTTCAGTATTTAAAGGGAGGAAGACCCAGAAAGAAAATGTAGGGGGGACCGTGAGGCAGCTGGTTCTGTTCCTACTGGGCCCAGGAAATCTACATTTTACATAAGATAAGGTGAATATTTGAAGAGAAAAAGAGAGTGAAGGAAGACTCAATTATGCCAGCAAAGAATTTCCCGGTGAGTGACCTGTCTTTGGACTTAGCCAAGGCCTTTTACCTTTCTGTACGTATCTGGCTAACAGGAACTGTTAGTAACAGCTGTTCATTTGGAAGAGGTAGTTACGTGACTCAGTCTGCAGGCTTGCACAAGGAGTTGGGGGTAGGTGGAGGTCCTAAGATTTTTTAGATCTAAAAAATTTACTTTCTATTAAAGTATATATATGTATACATAAGGAATTGTCCCTCCTACTCCACTAATAAGAAAAATCCATATTGACAAAATCAACTTTTTGAATCAACCAGATAGCTAAGATTGGCAGGGCAATCAAGGAAGCTGAGCTCTAAGGGCAGAGAAACACCTCACTGGATAGATGAGAGCCGAGTGAGACAGGCAATTATTAAGGGCTTAAACCCTTCCTCCATCTCCCCTCCCAGAACAAAAGGCGTACGCGGTGTCACCCCTAAAGTGCCACCAGAAAGATAGTAGCCCACCAAAGCTTTCCAGCAACCTGTGGAATCTTCTTCCCCCTATGCCCAACATAAAAACAAGCCCCCAACCACCCTCAACCCAGCAGCCATCTTTGCCCAGCTGGGTCTCAGTCCAGCATGAACTGAGGTTCATGGCCTGAACCTTTCCTGGTCTTCTCTCTGGGTACACTGCTGACCCCCTTTCTGCAAACAGGCAAGAAGTCAGCCAGCATTATTACTTTGTTAAAGGCTTACAGTGAATTCCTCAGGGACCTTCCAAATGTGCTCAGTCAGGGTGATGTTTATGTGACTGACCTTGTGTGGGGATTCAGCAGTACAAGTGGACTAAGTTAGGAAAGTTAAAATAACTCAAAGGGATGAAAATTGTTCCCCACTTTCTCTTCTCTCTTTATGTATTATCTGGCCACTTCAGATGTTTCATTTCCCTATGTTCCTGTTTACCCTTCACTCAACTTTCCTGGTGACTTTAATCTCCCCTCTCTCATTCTTAACCTTGACTGCTAACAACTGAGTGCTGTGCATTCTTGCACATATACCCTGTTATGTACCCAATCAAAAGACTCCTGAGAAACTGGACAGGTTGCTGCATTGTCTTCATGCTGCTGCTTGGCACATGAAACAATGTACGCCCTCCCAGGCTTCCAGACAACATGCTGTGGTTTGGTATAAAGTTTCATGATTTCTCCAGTGCCACCTCCCTTGGTGACCACTCTCCCAGGATGGCGTCCATGAAAACCTCAACCTGGAGTATAGAACCTTAGGAATCTTAGACACAAAGTAAATTTACATTCATTCACAGATTCTTGTTCATGATCCATTATGAAAAGAAGAAAAAGAGATTTGTGTCAAGCCTGAAACCAGAAAGGGATCCCTTGTCAAAAAATGGAGGATCTTCTTCTACTGCTGGAAATGCAGAAAGCCTCACCTGTACAGCTTTCCCCTGCTACCAGAAGTCTTCAGCCCACTGGTCAAAAGGCAGGAAAAACCTGTTACCCCTAAAGCATAGGTAAGGATTTGTTGCAGATTGAAGAAGAAGGAAAAAAAAAAAAAAGAAAGAAAGAAAAAGAAAAAGAAAAGAAGCCCTCTAATTTGTTATTTTTTATTTCTTTAGAGATAGAGCCTCAAGCTGTTGCTGGGTAGAGTGCTGTGGCATCACAGCTCACAGCAACCTCAAACTCCTGGGCTTAAGTGATTCTCTTGCTTCAGCCTCCCAAGTAGCTGGGACTACAGGCGCCCACCACAATGCCTGGCTACTTTTTTTTTTGGTTGTAGTTGTCATTGTTGTTTGGCAGGTTGGGCTGGATTCGAACCCACCAGCTTTGGTGTATGTGGCTGGCACCTTAGCGACTTGAGCTACAGGTGCCGAACCAGAAAGAAGCCCTCTAATTCTGAGGAAGAGATAGGAAATCATCCTGGGCTCAGAGAATTGGAGACTGCTGACTGCTGGCAAAAGGATAGCGTTACTGACAAAGCTCCACCCTATTGGCCTCCACACTCAATGAAGATTTTAGCACTCTACTGTAGGGAAAGAGGGTAAGAGTGTGGAGAAAGATTGCCTTTGAGAATCTGGTACTTGAGGAAGTCCTCCAGCTGAAGGTGGCAAACTGGTTCCCACCCTAACCTCAAGGTAACACTAGAGGAATTTGAATCCTGTCATAGTTTAATGATAACCATAGCAACAAGACAGCTAACCCAGTTTGTGTTGTGATAAATTGACTCAGTCTCTTCTCCCTCACAACATTAAAACCTAAGAGAAGGCTTGGCGCCTCTGGCTCAACAGGCTAAGGCGCCAGCCACGTACAACCTGAGCTGGCGGGTTTGAATCCAGCCCGGGCCCACCAAACAATGACGGCTGCAACCAAAAATGGCCGGGTGTTGTGGCGAGCGCCTGTAGTTCCAGCTACTTGGGAGGCAGAGGCAGGAGACTCACTTGAGCCCAGGAATTGGAGGTTGCTGTGAGCTGTGATATTACAGCACTCTATCCAGGGTGATAGCTTGAGGCTCTGTCTCCAAAAAAACAAAACAAACAAACAAACAAAAAAACCTAAGAGAAGAAGGATGCCCATTTTCAGCCATAAATATTGCTTATCTCATTTCCTAATATTTTACACTAACTGTCCAGTTTTCAAATAAAAATTAGAAGATACACAAGACAGTAAGTTAAAACAAACCACTGTCAATACTAATGTCAATAGACAAATCAATTATCAAAACTAAATTCAGATATAAACCTAATGTCAAGCTATTAATCAGGAAATGTCTAAGAAATATATAATGAATATGTTAAAGACATGAACAGTTGTAGAATACTATAGGAAAGTGGAAGATAAAAGAAAAAATCAAATGGAAATTCTAGGCAAAAAACAGTAATGGATATGAGGAATTATATTAAGGAGGTCTTTGATAGACATGAAACAGTTGAAGAAATCAATGAACATTAAGATATATCAACTGAAATTAAAAAACAGAGAGAAAAAAAGTTAAATATATTGAACAAAACATTCAAGAGCTATGGGGTAATATCAAATGATATAATGTTTGTGTAATATAGGATTTCCAGGAGAGCAAAAGGAAATGGGGCATAAGAAACATTTGAAAATATATTGGCTATATTTTAAAAAGTAATTTTAAAAAATTCAAGGAACTAAGAGACTATAAAACAAGATAAATATCCACAGACACAGGAAAAAAATTAATACATCATATTTAAACTGATGAAAATAATGAAGAGAAATTCTTGAGGACAGTTAAAGAAAAGTGACATATTATATGAACTAGAATGATGATAAGTATTATAAGAGACATCTAATTAAAAACATGCAATCCGGAAGAACATGGAATGATATTTTTTAAGTGATAAAAGAAAAAAAAAAGCTGTTAATTCTGTCAACAGAATTCTATGCTCTTTGAATACATCTTTCAAAAATTAATATATTTGCAGACAAACAAAATCTTAAAATTGACTACCAATAGACTTCTACTATATGAAATGTTAAAGGGTTCCTCAGGCAAAAGAAATGTAACATATCAAATTTAAATGAACACAAAGAAATAAAGATATCCAGAAATAATTAAAACTGGCATAAATATAAAGCCATTTTCCCACATGTTTAATTGCTCTAAAAGGTAATTGACTAATTAAAGGAAAAATAGTAACAATATATTGTGGGTCTGTAGTATTTGTAAAAATAAGATGTATGATAAATAGCACAAAGGACTTGAAGGAGAAAATAGCTTTGTGCAGTTATGTTGTTCTAATGCTGGACATGAAATGGTATAATAATATTAAAGTTCATAACCAGTGCAATAGGAGAGAAAAAGAAATGATATCTATATTAATAACAGATTGAAAAGGAAGAAATAAACAGTTCTTTATGCATACAGGACATAATCTATGGAGAAAAATCCCATGAAATCTTTTTTTTTTAAAAAAGCTACACAAATTAGTAAGTGAGTTTAATAAATTTGCAAGATACAATGTCAATCTATAAAAATCAGTTATGTGTCTATAGTCTAGAAAAGGGCACATAATTATTGAAAAGTATCTTTTAGCATAAAAAACGAAATACTAAAATATATGTAAGATATGTATTCTAGAAACTACAAAACACTGATGTAGGAAATCAGAGAAGACATAAAATTGAAAAATATGCCATGTAAATAGAATGGAAAGCTCAATATTGTCAAGTTATCCCAAACAGAGCTACACATTCAACAAAGCACAAAACAAAATTCCAATAGGAATTATTATAGCAATGAGCTTATTCTAAAATTCAAAAGCAAAGGCCAAAAAAACTAAAACAGACAAAATAATGTTTACAAATAACAATAATGGAAGATTCACACAACTAGAGTCTAAGATCTATTAGCAGATAGTAACAACAATGGGTGATATTTTTGAAAAAGTAGACAAACTGATCAATGGAAATGAATGGAAATCTTCAATTAGATCTGTGTATATGTGGTCTAATGATATTAAATGATTTACAAAAGCAATTAATACAAAAATTCTTTTCAATAAATTGTAGTAGAAAATTATAAATAATTATAAAAAACCTTGAACCATACCTCACACTATAAAAATGAACTCAAAGTAGATTACAGACTTAAGTATAAAATCCAAAAATATACAATTGCCCAAAGAAAACAAATAAGAATACATTTTTGATTTCTCAGACCTATATCAAAAGCATGACTTAGGGCGGCGCCTGTGGTTCAAAGGAGTAGGGCACCAGCCCTATATGCCGAAGGTGGTGGGTTCAAACCCAGGCCCGGCCCAAAACTGCAAAAACAAACAAAAAAAAAACATGAAGAGACCGTCAAAATGTAAATCTTTTTCTCTTTGAAAGACATTGTTAAGAGCATAAAAAGTTAGTCAGAAGCTCGGTGCCCATTGCACAGTGGTTACAGCGCCAAGACTGGTGGGTTCGAACCCAGCCTGGGCCAGATAACCAACAATGACAACTACAACAAAAAATTAGTCGGGTGCTGTGGTGGCCACCTGTAGTCCCAGCAACTTGGGATGCTGAGGCAAGAGAATTGCTTACGCCCAAGATTGGAGGTTGCTGTGAGCTCTGATGCTACAGCACTCTACCAAGGGAGACATAGTGAGACTTTATCTCAAAAAAAAAAAAGGAAAATTTAGTCAGAGACTGAACAAACATACTTGGAAAATAAATGTCTCATACAGGACTTGTATATAGAATATATGAACAACTAACTAACATTTAATTCTATGGAACAAACAATTCCATTATAAAAGTGCAAAAGATTTGAATAGATACTTTATCAAATAAAACACATAGGTGTCAACCATACAAAAAATATTCTTAATAACATTAGCAGTATACAATTTAAAAAGCAAATATTGTTGCACACTTTTTAGAATGGAAATAAAAATGACGCTACCAAGTGTTGCAAGCGTTGGCAAGAGTCAGGTAGAGTAACTCAACTCTTGCGTTGCTGGAGCGAATGAAAAATGGAACAGCCACTTTGGAAAACAGTTTTGCAATTTCTTATAAAATTAAATACACACTTGCTATATGATCCAACAATCCCCTTTTTAAAAAATATTACCCAAGAGAAATGAAAACTTATGTTTACTCCAAAACCTATACGCAAGTGGTTATAGTGACATTATTCATCTTCCCTAAAGCTGGAAACATTGAAAATATCTTTAAATTAGTGAACAAATAAACTGTTGTATATCCATACAAAGGAATGTTATTCAGCTTTAAAAGAACAAACTACTAATATATCCAACTTCCCAGATGAACCTCAAACTGATTATATTAAGGATACGTACTATGGGATTCCATTTATATGACATTCCCCAAACCACAAAACTACAGTAGAAAACAGAACAAATGTGGTCGGAGGCTGGGGTGGAGAGAGGAACACAGAAAAATTTGCCTTTTAGATTTCATACATCCGTGGCATCCTTGTTCATGACAAATTAAGCTGCATTTTATTAAATAAGTATAAAGACTTATGTTTCCTGGCTCACGAAAATAAGAATAGATTTCATTTCGAAGATACCTATACCTCTGCACATATTATACAGATGGCATTACTTGAATTAGGAAGAAAGACTGGAATGTGTGTTAGTTTTTTGCTGAATGCCTATGAATATCTATGCATGAAAAATAGGAGTTGAAGTAGGAGTAAAGAGAAAGGAGGTAGGTGAGAAAATAAGAATTTCTATCTGTCTTTTCATTCCATCTGCCAGACTGTTTTTCTTTTTGTGAAAAACAAAATAATGCACTTATCTTTATTTGTCATTTGTAACTATTTTAGTTAGGATGGGTCCGAGAATCTCCTTTAAATTATTTTTAAAGTGAAAAGTAAAACTGATATGATTTATACTTCACAGATGTGTTAAAATATTATGCCAGAGATATAAAATTAATTGTCCTGTTTTGGTATGCTATGATTTCATTCTTTATAGTTCATCAGAGCCACAACTTGTAACCAAGGCTCCTTTACTAAAAACACCATTAATTCATCTCTTTGTATATAACTAAGAAGTATTCTTTAGTCTTTTCTCTAAAAAAATACTCCTGAAAAGAAACTTCTAGAAAATAGTGCACCCTAAGTGTTGTAAAGAGTAGTCTGGATCACAGTGATGTCAGGAATAATGAAAAATCAGTTCATGTTCCTTCTCACTTAGGGACCTCCATCGTGGAACAGAAAATGCTTTCGTCCGTTCATGGGTGATTTCAAAGTTAGTGAGGAGGTAACAACATAAGACATAAGAAAATAGACTGAAATGGAAAAATCAGAGAAAAAAAAAAAAGCCAGCCAGAGACAAGCAGAGTGAAGAACATGAAAGTGGAACAAAAGATGGACAAATTTTAAGTATAATTTAATTACTAAACATTTATTAACATTTTGTCATATTTAGCATGCAGATTTTGTACTTCTTTTGCCTTAGTATTTGATTAGCTTGGAGTAATTGTAAATGGTATCTTTGTCATTATATAGAAATGTAATTAATATTTTCATGTTACTAACATAGTCTGTGACCATGATGAACTCATTTACTAGTTCTAAAATACTTTTTTGGTGTATCTTTTAAGGTTTTCTACATAACTCATGTAACTTGAAAATAGGAATAATTTTTACTTCTTTTCCAATTTGCTTTTACTTCTTTTATTTCCTCTTGTCTTATTGTGTTTTTTAGCATTCCCAGTACTATGTTTAATAAGAGTGGTGAGAATAAAAATTATTTTCTTGTTTCTGGTCTTAGAGAAAAGCTTCAGTCTTTTACCTTAAGAAGGATGTTACTGTAGAGTACTTTATACAGTTCCTCAATTTGTTCCTAAGTTTTATTATAGATTTTATCAAATGTTTTCTACATTCATTGAAATTATTATGTAATTATTCTTTTTCAGTCCGTTGGTCTTGTAAATTACATTGATTGGTTTGTAAATGTTGAACCAGCCTTGTATAGCTGGAACAAATACCACTTGGGATGGTGTATCATTTATACACACACACACACAAACATACATGTGTGTGCACAAATGAGATCTGAGAATTAAATTTGTGAACTCATCCTAGAAAAAGTGCTACATACCTACCTCATTGCGGTGTATCACTACAGTCACCTTTGAATTATCCCTCTTGGGAAGCCAGGCACTGATGCCAGTTCCTAGTCCACCCTTCAAACTACTTTTTCTAGGATGAGTTTGTAAATTTCATTGTCAGAGCTTTGATGGCCATTCCAGAAAAAGAGTTGCAAAATTGCTAGAAGAGTGAACTAGCTGCTGGTGTCAGTGCATGGCTTCCTGAGGAGATTGCGTTGATGGTGACCGTCATGATATTTAGCAACGAACTATGTAGGAACTATGTAGCCTTTTCCTAGGATTTACAAATTCGCAAACGTAATTGTCAGATCTTATACGTAAACCATGCATATATTATATATTATATGTATACATATACAAATTGTTAGGGTCAGTGATTTTTGTGAAGGATTATTGCACTAAAATTTATAGAAAATATTGGTCTTTTATTGGTCTTATTTTCTGTCCTTTATTTTTGTAATAGGTAATACTGACATTATAAAATGAGTTGGGAAGTTTTCTCCCCTGTTATGCTTTCTGAAAGAGATTGTGTAAAATTCATGTTAATGTTTTTAATGTTTGTAGAATTCTTCAATGACATGACCTGGGTCTAAAGATTTCTTGTGAAGAAGTACATTCATTATAAATTTAAATTTCTTAACAATTTGGGGGCTATCCAAATAATCTTTTTCATATTTGATGTGTTGTGTTAGTTTGTACTTTTCAAGGAGTTGTTCCATTTTATAACAGTTGTCAGGTTTACACCCACTGAGTAGTTGGTAGTACTCCCACCCCTTCTTGATGACTGTCTATCTATACTGGTTCCTCCTTTTTCATTCCTGTTATTTGTAATTGTGTCTTCTATCTTTTTTCTTTGCTCAATGTTTTCCAATTTTGTGGATATTTTTAAAGAACCAGTTTTTTATTTAGTTAATTTACTCTATTTTTCCCATTTTCAAATTTATTGATATCTGCTCTTTAGTATTTCCTTCTCCCTACTTGCTTTGGTTCTATTTTGCTCTTCTTGTTCCAGTTTCTTGAGCAGGAAACTGAGACAATTGCTTGAATTACTTTCCTCTTTTCTAATGAAAGCAAATAGTACTAAACTTTTTTTCTCTCAGCTTTGCTTTAGCTGTACTCACATATTTTGAAATACTGCGCTTTTATTTTCATTCATTTCTATGTTTTCAATTTTATTTCTCTTGGAACTTCTTCGATTCATGTATTATATACAAATGTATTGTTTAATTTCCAAGGATTAGCATTTTTGTGCTTTTTTTCCTGTTACTGATTTCTTTTCCTTTTAAAATTTTTTTATTGTATTTTTTGATTAAATCATAGCTGTGTACATTAGTGCAATCATGGGGTACAATGTGCTGGATTCATATACAAGCTGAAATATTTTCCTCCAACTGTTCGACATAACCTTCATGGGATTTTCTCATTTATTGTATGAAAACATTTGAATTCTGCATTTAGTAGGTTTCACTTGTACCCTTCTAAGATGCACCATAAGTGTGATCCCACCATTTACCCTCTCTGTTACTGATTTATAATTTGATTCAAATATAATTATAGGAGTTGATACAATGTATGACTTCAATCTTTGATATTTTTATAGTTACTTTTATTTCTTAAGCTATGAGTTACCTTGGTGAGTGTTCCATGGGCCCTTGAAATATATAGTTGACCCTTAAATAAGGAGGAGTTAGAGGCACTGACCATATCCGCACACAGTTGAAAATTCATGTATAACTTTTCACTCCCCAAAAACTTTACTAATAATAGCCCACTGTTGACTGGAAGCCCTAGAAATAATGTAAACAGTAAATTAACATATATTCTGAATATTAAAAGCATTATATACTGTATTCTTATAATAAAGTAAGCTAGAGAAAAAAATCTTATTAAGAAAACATATGGAAGAGAAAATGTATTTAATATTCATTGAGTTAAAGTGGGCTATCCTAAAGGCATCCACCCTTATTGTTTTCCAATTGAGGAAGAAAAGGAAGAGAAAGGAAAGGTTGGTCTTGCTGTTTCAGGGGTGGGAGGTGGTGGAGGTAGAAAGGGAGATGGAAGAGGAGGAGGGAGAAGCAGGCACACACAGTGCACAACGTGCAAATCCACATGGATGTGGGCCCATAGTGTACAAACTTGTGTTGTTTGAGAGACAACTGCATATTCTGCTCCTGTTAGGTGGAGTATTCTATATATGTCAATTAGATCTATGTGGCTAAATGTGTTGTCCAGTTCTAGAACTTTACTGTTCAATATTTCCTTTAATTACTGGGAGTGGATTGTAGAAATCAGCAACGTAATTGTCATGTTTATTTCTTTTAGCTCTATCAATGTTTGCTTTTTATATTTTTAGAATTTGTTATTTGGTGCTTACACATTTAGGATCCTCCTGGATTTATCTTTTTATTTTTTATGTACCACATCTCCGTGTATCTAGTACTTTTTTGCTTTGCTTAAGTATATTTTGTTTGATATTAAAATTACCACTTCTACTTGTTTTTTTTTTGTTGTTGTTAAAGTATCCATGGTGTGTCCATTTTTAGCACTTTTTTTTATTATGGGTTAATAGGAGGGTACATAAGGTTAGGTTACATAATTTGCATTTGTAAGGTAATATAGGGGTATTGGCACACTTCCCGGGTGAAGGACTCAACTACAACTCAGAGTCTGTACTGTACCTTGTAATGATTATTTTCATCTGCCTAGTTGACAAGACCACAAGGTGGCCAGAGATTTGAATTTATTCTCTGTGAGAGTACCGTGAATTAGATTAATATTTAGATCAGTAGACAGGGAAAAGCAGCACTCTCTCTCCAAAGCAGTTGGGCCTTATTTAGTTGGTTGAGAATCTGAACAGAACAAAAAAGCTGACCCAGCCACAAGTAAAAGGGGTCCTCGTCGGACAGCCGTGCACCGGGACTTTCTACTCTCCTCACCTTTTGTCTCCTTCTAAGTCTCTCATAATACAAAGGTTAGCTTTTTAAATGGTACCTCAAGGACTTGATATGTTGTTTGTATTTTCAGTTTACTTCTCTTTATTATTTAAATTGGGCAAATTCTATTCATCTGTCCTCATGTCCACTGATTCTATGCTCTGTCATCTCTCCCCCCCACTATGAAGAGGATTCAGTGAGTTTTTTTTTCTGTATTTTGATGATTACTTTTTTCAGTTCTATACTTTCCATTTGATTATTCTTTTTATTTTTTGCTAAAATTTATGTTTTTTAAATTGTTTCAAGAGGATTCATAATTGTTTCTTGAAGAGTTTTTATGATGGTTGTTTTAAAATCACTTTCAGATAATCCCAGCATTGGATCATCTCAGTGTTGTCTCTGTTGTCTTTTCTCAATCATGTTATG
This sequence comes from Arctocebus calabarensis, assembly GCA_963573935.1. Taxonomy (NCBI): domain Eukaryota; kingdom Metazoa; phylum Chordata; class Mammalia; order Primates; family Lorisidae; genus Arctocebus; species Arctocebus calabarensis. The sequence continues at coordinate 39,501 of CAUYON010031929.1, forward strand.
ATTTTTTCTGATTCTTGATATTATGAGTGATTGTTGTATTATAATTTTCACATTTTGAATTTGATATGAAGATACTCTGTTTCCTATTTAACTATTTGTTTTAAAGAAAGAATCTTCTTGAAATGTATCCGTAGAGTCCTCATGGCCAATACTCTCACTCCACAGCCATGAAATCTGTGTTTCTCAAGAAGCCCGTGTGAAGGTGGTTACATAGCTTGAATTTTCCATCAACCTAGCTGGACTATCCTCAAGAATTCTGGCCTCATCTTCACCTCCACTTTCCAAATCTTACAAGCTCCTTTTGAAAACTGATTCTAACCCACAAACACAGCTGATAAATCATTGTTGTCTCATTTCTATCACCAAGAATCAGAGTCTCTTTTCTCTAATAAACTTGCAAACAGGCTCAATTCTTTATTACACATAAATACTAAATAGCTTCTCATGTCCCCCTGCTATAAAGAAGATAATTGTCAAGACCATATGGGAATAGAGTGGCCCAAGTGCATTATGACAACCTCTCCTGGGGGAAATTTACAAAGACCCCATGTCTGCAAGGAAGGAGGGGCTGTCCCAGATGAATGGCTGAACTTCTTTCCTCACCTGTGGGGCAAGGCCATCTAGTTTCTCCATATCACAATGCTTCATGTGATGAAAGCGCCTAAATTCAGTTAGCCAGGCATGTTTACAGAGTGAGCTTTTCCTGGCACACTAGCAGTATGCAATTATCCAAGCAATAGAATAATTTTTTATATTTTTCAATAAGATGTCATAATAACTACTTTATTACTATCTTGTTTGTGCTTTCCAACTCAAAATTCATCAGTATCATTTTAGGGCATATTATTTTTACAGTTTGCATTATTATTACATAATTGCTGGAAATTATACTTCATGATGTTATCTAGTTTATTAAGATTCTTTATGGGTCATTATCCCCAGACTATATTATTTTTCCAGTCCCAATTATTTTTCTTAAAAGTATCTAGAAAAATATCAATTACAGACAAAAGAATGAAGAGATTGGGGGAAAATTGTATAAAATGATAAAATTTGAGGACAATCTTTCAAATTTCTATTTATTTTCATATTACTTTTACATTTTTTCATATAGAAAAAGAGATGTGTACTTTATTTCATTATACAAATAAATGAAAAAAATGTATCAGTTCAAAAACAAAGAAATATTCTTTCAGTAAGCTTTCTAATCATGAGTTGTTTGTTCTTTCTGAAAGCATTGCTAATTGGAAAAGGCATTTCCACATATTGTTATTTAAGCAAGAACAGTTTTCCTTTTAAGAAATCTGCACTATATCGGTACAGATTATTTTCTGTTTAGTTGCAAGTTGTTTGTATACTCATATTAATCTGAAGTAAAAAATAAACAAGTGCATGAAAACATATGCAATCATAGGCACAGATAAAGAACCACAGGCTTTTACTACAGAGTAAGGGAGCAGAGAATAGCTTGGCTCTCAGACAGAGGGAATCCAAGAAGGTCCTGAAGAAAGGATGCTACTTCTCTTCCCTCCAATCAGGTAAGTCCTCTTCCTCCACTAAAATAGTTAACACGCTGATCGGTCCCATCCCTACCATCGTCCTTCATGTTGTCCTTCCACCACCACATCCTACTGCCTCCTGCTTCTCTCTGGCCTTTCCACAAACCCTGGAAACTATTAATCTAGTCACTATTCCTAAAATTTTGTCACCAATACTCACAGTGGTTTATTAACAATTATTTTCAGTACATTTTACTACCTGGGAAAGCCAATGTGCTTGCCTTATTGATTACTTTTATAAAATTTAAAAAATAAATATGAGTATATTTCCTTATTTCATTAATTTTCTAAAACGTTTTCAAGCCCATGGGAGAAAAATCTGATGGAACTTCTGTTAGAATTGCATTAACTTAATAAATCAATGAGGAAAACTCTCACCTTGTCAAATAAGTGCATGATATTTCTCTAGATAAATTCAAATCCTGTAATCTATACTTCAGTAAAATTTCATGATTTGCTCCATGCAACTTTTAAAACTTATGGTTAGGTTTATTTCTAGGTACTTTATAGATGTTGTTATTTTAAAAATGGTCCATTTGTCCTATAGTCAATTTTCAAATTTGCAGCTCTTGAATCACAGGAAAACTATGGAATATTACATATTGTTCATGTATCTAATTATTCTACTGAACTAGTTCTTTTCCATTTGCTTTTCCACCATTTTTCTTCACAGACTTTTGTATTGTCTGTAAATAATCACAGTGCCTGCCAGGTGTGGTGGGTCACTCCTGTAACCCCAGTACAGTGAGAGGCTGAGGCAGAAGGACAGATTGAGGCCAGGAGTTTGTGACCAGCCTGGGAACATAGCAAAACCCCAACTATACAAAAAATAAAAATGAAAAAATTAGCCATGAATGATGGCATGTGCCTGTAGTCCCCGCTACTGAGGAGGCTAAGGCAGGAGGATTGCTCAGGCAAGAGTCTAGGAATTTGCAGTTACAATGAGCTTAGTTCAAGCCTCAGCATTCATCCTAAGTGACAGAGATACCACATCCATAAATAAACAAAGCAATGACAATGCTGCCTCTTCCTCTCTAATACGTGCGCTCCTGTCTGTATTCCTTGGCTTCCCGCCATGGCTACCTTCTTCAGTCTGTTATGTGTGTCCCATGAGCTGGGAGGGAGACCCTTTCTTGTTCTTTTAGATTTCTTAAAAAAAATTATGATTATTTGCTTTTAATATACCATTTGCTATAGCTGCTTCCTGTAAACTGTTTTGTTGGTTTGTTTCAGGAAAATTTTTATCTCTAAGTACTTTTATTCATATGAATTGTTTTCATAATTCCTTATTCTTTTGTTTTCAAAATTGAGATTCCCAGGCAGACCACTTTCCCCAGATTTAGATATAGACATGTTTTCATAGACTGTTACCTGCTCAATGCCTTGGAAACACTTTTAACTCAAAAGCCAAGCTCACTATCTTCTTTCCAAATATGCGTCAGTACACTCTCTACCTGTAGTAGTGGAATTGCCACATGCCTATCACACATGCCAACTTCTAGACATTATCTTTTTTTTAAAGATTTCCTTTCATGTATTTGTATTGTTGAGGAGTACAGAACCAAGTTACACTAATTGCATTTGTTAGGTAAAGTCCCTCTTATAATTGTGTCCTGCCTCCAAGAGGTGTGTCACTCACACACCTGTCTCCGCACCTTCATTTCCCCACCTTCCTTCTCTCTCTCCGCACCCCTATTTCCCCACTCCCTACCATGTACTAGGTTATCATTGTCCTTATATCAGAATTGAGTATATTGGATTCTTGTTTATCCATTCTTGTGATGTTCTACTAAGAAGAATGTGTTCCACCTCCATCCAGGTTAATACAAGAGATGTAAAGTCTCCATCTTTTTTAGTGGCTGAATAGTATTCCATGGTAACATATACCACAGCTTGTTAATCCATTCCTGGGTTGGTGGGCATTTAGGCTGTCTTTCCACAGTTTGCCAATTGTTAATTGAGCTGCACTAAACAGTCTAGTGTAACTGTCCTTATGATGAAATGATTTTTTTTTCCTCTGGGTAGGTGCCAAGTAATGGGATTACAGGATCAAATGGGAGGTCTAGTTTGAGTTCTTCGAGGATTCCCCATACTTCCTTCCAAGAAAGGTTGTATTAGTTTCCAGTCCCACCAGCAGTGTACACGTGTTGTACTCTCTCCACATTTGCACCAGCAACTGCAGCTTTGAGATTTTGTGATGTGGGCCATTTTCACTGGAGTTAGGTGATATGGTTTTGATTTGCATTTCTATGATTATTAGGGACAAGGAGCATTTTTTTCATATGTTTGTTGGCCATTCATCTATCTTCTTTAGAGAAGGTTCTATTTATCTCTCTCACTAATTGATATAAGGGATTGTTGGCTGTCACTAATTGTTGGCTATTTATGTTGATTAATTTTAGTTCTCTGTAGATCCTAGTTAGTAAGCTTTTCTCTGGTAATATGCAAATATTTTTCCCATTGTGTAGGTTGTCTATTTGCTTTGGTTGTTGTCTCCTTAGCTGCACAGAAGCTAGTCAATTTAATTAAGTCCCATTTGTCCATTTTTGTTATTGTTGCAGTTGCCACTGAAGTCTTCTTCATAAAGTCTTTCCCCATTTCAATAACTTCAAGTGTTTTCCCCACAGTTTCTTCGAAGAATTTTATTGTTTCATGCCTTAGATTTAGATCTTTTATCCATCTTGAATCAATTTTAGTGACCGGAGAAAGGTGAAGGTCCAGTTTTAGTCTTTCACATATAGATATCCACTTCTCCCAGCACCATTTATTGAATAGGGACATTTATCTTTGACTTTTCATTCATTTAAGAAGAGAGAAAGACAAAAGCAGTGGACAGAAACTTGGTAAACCTGTTTATAAGCAGGTAACGTTAGAGCAAATGTCTATGTGTCTGTGCATGCATGTGTGCGTGTGTGCGTGTTTGCTTACGGGCATGTCTGCATGTATCAGATGTACCTTGAAAGAATATATATCACACTTATGATACTGATTGTTTTCTGAAGAGGAACTTGGACTGGAGGTAAAATCCTATTTACCCTGATTTGATTAATACACATTGTATATCTGTATTAAGACATCACTTTTACCTTATAAATACACACAACTATTATGTAACCATAATACTTAAAAAAGTATTTTAAAAATAAAATTAAAAGTATAACTAAGATAATATTTCTTTTTTTAAAAAAGATATAAAACAAATTATTCAGGGTGATAGGTATGCAGCTGATTGTTATAATATTCTCTGTAATTTAATCTGTATTAAGATGTTTCTAAAGAAATATTCCAAGTCAAAGACCACAGTGGATTGTGAGTAAACATGAGAATATGTTAAAAAAAATAGGCTGGTAGATATGAAATAAGAACGTCAGCCAGAGGCTAACACTAATAAAAAGTAAATAGGTGGCATGGCTCCAGTTTTTATAAGGTTCTTAATATCTTTCATTATTCTTTCCTAAATAGTAATGCAATTTACTAATAGCAAGTACATATTTACTGTTATACATATTTATACATTTTTTTTACTCTTATTCTTAGCCTAATAGTTTTTAAAAGGAGCTGCCGACTCTGGGTTTTCACAAAGTGTATAGATTCTGGCTAAATGATTTACTCTGGTTGTTTACAGAAAGTACTTGCCACTTGTCACCCACACCAAGGGATGGGTTTGCATTGTCTAAAGGGGGCGCTTCTCATCTAGTAAGTGCTTATTAAGCAAAGCATCAATTATAAGATTTTCTCAATTATATTTAGTACTGAAGTACAAAAAATCTTTTGCTGAAGAACGTTGGAGATAAAGGGAATAACGACAGCTGATTAAATCAACTGTTACCTACAAGCAAATGAATGTCAAACTGTTTTTGACATTCTCTTTTGACATTTTCCTTCTCTCTTCTACTCTTTGCTTTCCATTTCCCTTAACTTACCTATAAAGCAATTGTATAAAACAATATGTTTACAATTTCATCATTAGATCTATAGCACAAGCAAACTCTATTTTATTGGACTTCACTTCATTGTGCTTCGCAGATACTACATTTTTTACAGGTTTGTGGTAGTCCTGAGTTGAACAAGTATATTGACATCATTTTTCCAAAAGCATGACTAATGGAAACAAAGCAACCTTATGTTACTTTAGAACATTTAGAAGATGCTATCTAGAACTTTCATAGCTAGAAAAAGAAGTCATAGTCTAACTTCAAATTCTCAAAGGACAAACTGGCTCTCTTTTTAGGAGATAAAGCAGATGGTGAATTTAAATTGAAACCAATTTCATTTGCCATTCCGAAAATCCTAAGACCCTTAAAAGCTATGATAAATCTATTCTGCTCATGCTCTCTCAATGACACAAAGCCTTTACGACAGTGCATCTGTTTACAGCATGGTTTAGTGAATATTTTAAGCCCACTGCTGAAATCTACTACTAGGAAAAAATTTTTTTTCAAAATCTTATTGCTCTTACTTTTCTTCTTTGAAAAAATTTTTTCAAAATCTTATTGCTCTTACTTTTCTTCTTATAGTTTTATTTAAAAGTTATAAGATTGTATAAGATAATAATTACTATAATGAATTTGGGGTTTGAAAAATATAGGATGTAGTATGTATAAAAATAACACAATTAATGGTTAAAAGAAACTGGAGCTACAAAAGAACAACATTCCTATATCTCACTAGTATTAAGTTAGCATAAATCAATAGAATTAAGTTAGTATATGTTGATAATTTAAAATGTACTATAGATATGAGAAGCCTTAGAACTATCAATAGGATAGCAATTCAAAATTATAGTGAAAAAATAAAACATAACCTAGGTAATATTCACTTTATGCAAAAAAAAAGCTTGTAAAGGGGGATGGTGAAACAAATATTTACATATAGAAAATGAAAAGTATAATGGAAGGTGTAAACCTAAGCATATAAAAGTAATGTTACATTTAAATGGATTAAAAGTTAAATCAAAAGATACTGTTTGCCAGATTTGATTTTTAAAAGGATCCACTTATGGTGTGGTGCCTATGGCTCAAAGAATAGGGCACTAGCCCCATATACCAGAGGTGTCAGGTTCAAAATTGGCCCTGGCCAAAAACTACAACAACAAAAAAGGCTCCAATTGTGTGCTATCTGTAGAAAGCAAATGTTATTTTTTAAACAACAAGATAGAGTTTGTTGATGGAAAGATTGATGTACAATCTTTATCAGCAGAGTGGGGGGAACAAAGCTGAAAGCTCTCAAAATTTATTTTTTAATTTTGGTTGAAAGTAAAAGAATGTCATGCCAAAGCTTTTGTAAGAATTCTGGAATAGCTGTACTAAGATCAAGCAAAACAAACCTTAAGATGAACAAAATGTTATTAGGAATTAAAGGAAGATTTAGTAACATTCAAAAGGATCAATCCATCAGTAAGATACATCAATTATAAACATATATGCACCTAATAACAGAGCTCTAAAATACATGAATGTGACAGAAATGAAGAGAAAAATAGAAAATTCAATGATAATCATTGCATCCTTCCATATCCCACATCTTAAATAATGGGTACAATAACTAATAAAATATCAAAAAATGCAAAATAATGGAACAACTTTATAAAACAAGGAGACCTAACAAATATCTATTGCATGGCACCCAACAACAGCATATGTTCCTCTCAATGACTGTATGTAACATTCTCCAGGATAGACTGCAAGATAGGCTATAAAACAAGTATTAATATATGTAAAATAATTGAAATCTTAAAAAGTGTGCTGATCAAAATGAAATGAAATAATCAATAACAAAAGAAAATTCAGGCAATCCACAAATGTGAGTGAAAGAAGACACTTCTAACTAAACAAAAAGTCAGTGGAAATCAGAAAATACTTCAAGATCATTTAAATGAAGACATAACATGAAGATATATAGGATACAGCTAAAACAGAACGTGGAGGAAAATTCAGAGCTGTAAGAGCCTCCATTAAAGAAGTAGAAAGATCTCAAATCAACAACATCATTTTCCTCTAAAGATACTGGATAAAGAAGAGCAAACTAGAAAATGAAGAAAATCATAAAGATTAGAGTAGAAAGCAATAAAACTGACAATAGAAAAATAATAGAGAAAATCAGTGAAACCAAACATTCGTTCTTTAAAAAATTCAACACATTTTACAAACCTATAGCAATGATTGCCAAAGGAAAAAGAAATATGACTCAAATTACTAAAATCAGGAACAAAAGAGAGAGCGTTTCTTTTGGGCTTATAGAAATCAAAGGACTATAAGAAAATACTGTGGAAATTTAATTGACAACAAATTAGATAACAGAGATGAATTGCATGAATCCCTAGAAACATACAAACTACTGGAACCAATTCAGTAGGAAGTATAACAAGTAAAGAGATTGAATTAGTAGTTTTTAAACTTTCCACAAAGAAAAGTCCAGCCTGAGATAGCTTTACTGGCCAACACTACTAAACATTTAAAAATAATTAGTGCCGAGACTTTACAAGAGATGGGTATTACTCCCTAACTCATTCAATGAGACCAGTATCATATGGATACAAAATCAGATACAGACCTCACAAGAAAAGTACAGACTATAATGTACTTTGTTAATTCAGACACAAAAATCCTCAAAAAAATAGTAAATATAATCTAACAACATATATCATGACCAAGTAGAATTTATCCTAGGAATATAGGTCAATTTAACATTCAGAAATCAATTATATAATATACTATACTAATTGAATAATGAACAAAAACTATATGTTCACCTCAACAGGCAAAGAAACAGTACTTTACAACATGCAACTTTCAAAGTAGAGATCAATTAAGAATTGAGGGAACTTTTCAACCTTAAAAAGGGCATCAATGAAAAACCTAGAGCTAACATCATAAATAATGGTGCGAGAAGGAATGATTTCCCACTAAGATTAAACACATCGACTGGGTGTCCACTCTTGATACTTCCATTCAACACTGTCTGATACACACATTTGACACAAACTGTAACAAAATCCCAGCTGGATTTGTTATAGAAATTGACAAGATGAATGCTCAAATGCATAGGGGAAGTTCAAGGGATGTAGAGTAGCCAAGATGATCTTCAAAAAACAACAAACCTGAAGAACCCATACTTCCAGATTTCAAAACTTGCTACAAAGCTTCAGAAATCAAAGTGCTTATTTGAATAACACCAGCTGATTTTTTCAGAACAAAGAACTTTCAATGTGTATTACTGATGCAACAATTTTTCAGGTGAAGAACTTGCAAATGAACACATGAGACAGCAAAATTATACTGCATGCATTTTTGGACATGAACATCTTCTCTCAGTTCTGGATATAAGTGCATATTTAGAAAATAAAATAAATAAAAATTCTTGCTTTAAGTTATGCCAGTATCACTACACAATTATTAAATATATAAATACCTAACCTTTTCTTTGCCAGTTGCCTTTTTGAATTATCTTCAAGTGCTGCCAAACTAGAGTTTGCAGGCAAAAATTGGCCTTTAGCTTGCTCTTGTAGAACCATTGAGCAAACAATGCTTTTACGTGTTTAAAGATGGAAGAAGAGGAAAGAGGAGGAGGAGAAAACGTAGAAAAATAGTAAGATGATACAACCGAGACCACATGGGGTCTACAAAACCTAAAAATCCTTATCATCTGGCCCTTTACAGTCACCCCTGAGGTGCACTCTGAGCTGTGCTCACTGGTGAAGAATGACTGCAAAAAAGCTCTGAGGCCTTTCCTGTTCTCATGCGTTACAGTGAGATTTTGTAAGTCTCCCATTAAGAAGTGGGATCTATTTCCAACTCCCTAGATCGGAGCTGGACTTGTGTTTTTAATTTTTATTTTTACATTTAGGCCCAAAGAAAGCAGTGTTAGTAATTGCAGGCCAGTATTGAGCCTGCTCTTGGGAAGTCTTGGACATTCAGGCTTCTTTCCTTGGGACTCATAAGAAGGAGCCTGGGCTGGCCAGCTGGGCAGTGGGGAAAGGAGAGCCGAGATGGCGCCCCAGCCTCCTGAAAGTTGACCCCTGCACACATGGCAGACAGCAGCCAACTTACCGTCCACAGCTAACCATGACAGTAGTTCCACAGCAGCAGTGCACTGCCCGGTCGCCCTGTGAACAAGAATACAAATGTATTACTGGGAGTCTGATAAATTTAGGGAAGTTTGTTGTACAGAAAAACCTCACTGGTACACAAATGTAAAATAAAAGGAAGGGTTAAGCAGCGTGCACTCTGTCTGTTCCTAACTGTGCTTGCTCAACTTCTAGCAAGCTGGGGACAAGCAAGATGTTCACAGCAACTTTCATTTCTGAATTTGAGATAATAGGATTCCTGCAGCCCAGAGATTTGATTCTTTGTGCTAAGTCTCCGTATTCGTACTGCAAGTACACATTTTTCAAGCCTAGGAAACCCGGGATGAATCCCAAGTCTGGGCACAAAGTTCAGCGCGTATGTGAGTATTTCATGATGTGTAGCCAACCCTTGGCCCAGGCTTCCTCTCAAAAGCCTCCCTGTCTCTCTCTTCACTCCACTCCATTTTACTTTCCCTTACAGTGTTGGGAAGGACACTTTTCCTCTATCAGTTTAGATCCAGTGGTCAGGAGCCAGCAAATGAACTGTCAAAAACAGACCAAAGGGAGACAAGACACAATTCACCCACACGCATGTGGGAGCTCACTGGGGCAGCAGGCCCTGAACCCTTGGGGTGAGGGTTTCTACATCAGCCTGACTGGTGGGGGAGAGTTATGAAGAATGGGGGTTCTGAGGATGTTCCTTGCTACCGTTTGCTTGCAAAGTTAAGCTGCTGAAGGTCTCAGTCATCTCTGACTGCAAACTTCCTCCCAGTGGGGTTGAAGGCAGCTGAATTCTCTTGAGTTTTTGCCTCAGTCAGGTAAAGGAAGTTCAGATAAGATTCTTTCTGCATCTGCGGAGAGCACTGTTAGTCCTTTCAGCAACATGTTTAGATTGAATTGTGACCCCCACAGGAAAAAAACAAAACAAAAACAAAAACTAAAAACATTGAAGCCCTAACTCCCGTATTTCAGAATGTGACTTTATTTGAAAATAAGGTCATTGCACATAAAATTAGTTAAAATGAGGCTGTACAGTAGCAGGGTGTCCCGTAATCCCTAATCCGCGGTGATGGGAGTCCTCATAAGAACACAGCCCCCTGACAAGGACACACACAGAGCTGCCGTGTGGCTGTGAAGGCAGAGGCTGGTCACTCAGCCGCAAGCCCAGGAGCACCAACGCCGGCTGGAAATCGGCAGAAGCTTTCAGAGGGAGCCTGGCTCTGCCAACACCTTGACTTCGAACTTGCAGCCTCCAGAAATGTCAGTGTGGTTTTGAGCCACCTCGTTTGTGACCCTTTCCTACGGCAGCCCTAGGTCACTGACACCCAGAGTGCAACTGCCTTAGCTGACAGTGGAGGCGCACTGCCCGTTGTCTGTCCCCAGGAATGTGCGTGAGGACACGCTCTTTGGGGTACCACACAAAGCCGGGTTCGTAGTAAAAACGGTAAACATTTACTACGTACCGGCTCCAACGCTAAGGGGATTACACGTAGTAAACGCTTAATCCACACAACAACCCCATGAGTAAAGTATCATTTTACCCCCATTTTCACTGATCATTTGAGTAACCCTTTCACAGTCACACAGCAGGGGCAAAGCAGGGATTCAAACCCAGGCAGGAAGGAGGTGCTCTCAGATACGCCCCCCCCCACGCCACTCTGTTTTTCTCTACGGTTTATTGCACCCCAACTGTCATCAGACTCTGTCTCCTCTTACTGTCTTCATTTTTTCAGTGGCTCTCTTCATTCATTTCTACTTATTACACGCTGGAGGAGGTGGCGAGGGACTCTGCAGTTTCACCATCACCTTGTACACTGGCGACCCTTTTTTTCATTTCACTTATTGAATTCTGGGGTATCCATGTGCCCCTGATATTGGACATTGATCTAAAAAATGTGGCAGCCCTACTTATTGTTAGATAATTGCAGAACTTCATCTCCGTATCCGGATTTCCCACTGAAAAGCTCAAACTGATGGCCCGCCCCCTAGGGCTCTTGGCGCCAGAGCGCTAACACCCTATTGGCTGTTCTACCGTCCGTCACCTCCCCTCACAGAGTCTGTATAAGGTGCGCTTGTCGATTACTCTCCCTCTTCTCTCTCCCTCCCCCCTGTGTCTTGTGTCTCTGTCTGTCTCTCTCTCCCCCCTTCCCGTTTCTCGCTCTCTCTCCCCTCCTCCTTAATGCTGCTCTGCAGCTTCCGCCGCCAATAAAGACCTTTCCTACAAGCCTTGGTGTTCTGTGAGGTTTATGCAGGTCGAGTGCCCCCCTTTCGCTTATACCCACTCACTTGTTACTAACTTCCAAAATAAGAACTTTGTTAATACGAGTCCTTTTTAAATTGTTTCCCTTCTATCTAAACTCCTTTTAAAAATTTTTGGATGGATGTAAGAGTTCAAATGATTAGGTTACAATGTGTGCATTCGTTAAGCAAAGTCCCTGTTGTAGTTGTTTCCCTTTTTGCCAAACATCCTTAGCGCATCTCAGGTAAATCACCAAAAGGTTTATCTCACTTCCCTACCTCTCCTTCTGTGGGGGATGGTCTCCAGCAGGTATCATTCTTCCTCCCAGCCAATGGGGCAGGGCCCAGGACTCTTCATGACAAGTGGAATCAGCATTCCACAGAATTCCACCAGATTCATACTTGCAGAGGATGAATTATTAACCCAGCTGGATTTCCATTTTCATGACAAAAAAGGCAGGAAGAAATGCCATAATTCATTAGACTGATTAGAGATCATTTTAGACTTACAGAGCAGTTGCAAAAATAGTAAAGGGAGTGGCTATGGCCAAGTGAGAAGATCAGTGAATTTTGTCCTCCAAAAGCAAATATAAAGTTTTAAAAAGCCTTCAGAAACTACTATTTTGGTTCTTTGTAAATTGATAAACTGCTCAATTTTGGAGCCATGGTAAAAAATGTGGCATGCTTGCCTGAGGGTCTTTACCCCCATATCAGTCTCTATGGAGGTTCTGCTGGGGCAAGGCTTTCTATCCTCTGCCATGGTCAAGGAAGTGCACTTGACATAGAGTGACGGATGCCCACAGCCAACAGCATCATCAGTGAAATGACTTTTCAGAGGGAGGCTGGTGGAGGAGAGCTAACTTTCTTTTCCTTGAGCTTGAGGGTGTGTAATGGTTGGGAAGCACATGTCCCTGGTTTAGGTTGCATTTTAACGCTGTGGAGCCCAGAGGTCTCAAGTTATCCTCTCCCACCTGGCTGACCCAGGGGTTCACATGTGCGCACCGGAGATTCCACTGGGGCCAAGGAAAGCAGAAGCCTGGCAGGCTTGAAAATGACCTGAGTTCTGACTGTGCTTTCCTCTCCCAACACTGATTGATTAGCAGGGAATGGAGCCCTTATTGTCTGGAATTGGGTAGCTAACAATGGGGCTAGCCTGAGACAGGTACAATCCCTAGGAAGTAAGCTTTAAAAAAAGAATTCAATGGCTGGTTGCTGTAGCTCAAGTGGTTAGGGTGCCAGTCACATACACTGGAGCTGGCGGGTTCAAATCCAGCCCGGGCCTGCCAAACAACAATGACAACCACAACCAAAAAATAGCCAGGCGTTGCAGTGGGTGCCTGTAGTCCCAGCTATTTGTGAAGCTGATGCAGGAGAATTGCTTAAGCCCAAGAGTTGGAGGATGCTATGAGCTGTGATGCCATGGCACTGTACCCAGGGCGAAAGCTTGAGACTGACTCAAAAAAAAAAAAAAAAGAATTCAATAGCAACAAAACAAAACATCTGAGCCAAAATATCAGTGGCTGCACATCACAGGAGACAGATTATCTTGGCTCAGATGAGTTATTAAATAAGCACACAGCATCAACAAAAATCTCCTGGGGAAATAATAGCAGAATACAGAGTTGCCATAAAATGTTTGTTATCAAAAACCTTTACTATTCATCAAAAATTATGGATAGGCAAAGAAACTGAGAAGTTTAACCAAGATATATGGAGTGAACAGCAGATAGAATCTGTCTCTAAAGGGATCCAGTTGATGGATTTACTAATCAAAAGACTTAAAAGTAACTGCTATAAGTATATCCATGGAATTAAAGTCATCCAAGTTTAAAGTATTAAAGTATAACAGCAATGAAGATATGCAAATAATAAAAAAAGAACCAAGTAAATAAGAGAAACAAGTAAAATAACCTGGCATGAAAACTTTACTAGAGAGTAAATATTTGAGAGGGTAGATGAAATAATTAGTAAACATAGAGACAGATTAATCTAAATTATCCAATATGAAGAACACAGAGGAAAAAAATAAACACTGTCGCAAAGACTGAAGCCATAAATGCTGTATACCAACATAAGCATGTATAGGAGTCCCAGAAAAAGGAGAGAAAAGGGAGGAACATGAAGAAATAGACCTGAAAACTTCACAAACTTGATGAATGCATTTATTTATACACACAGAAGTTCAACACACCTCAGTGAGCAAAATCTGTATGAGATTATGTATTGTAAGTTTCATTTATATGAAATACCTATAAAAGGCAAATTTAAAGATAGAGAAAGCAGATTAATAGCTGCTTGGGGCTGGGGGTAGGAGCAGAGATTGACAGCAAATGGATATGGTATACTTTTTGAGAGTGATGGAAACATCTAGACTTGTATTGTGATAGAGCACAATATGACTCAAAGTAAGTAAAATCATTGAATTGCATACTCGTCATGAGTTAATATTTAAATGTAATTTGTTTAAGTTTAAGGAATAAATTAATCTAATCCTATGTTAGAAGACATCCAACACGTTTTTGTTGCATTTGTCCACCTGAGAGGGTACCCAGGAAAAGTGAGATCTGAGAGAATAGAGATCTTCTCACAAAGTCCCCAAGAACACATCTGCAAGGTCCTCCCCATGGAAACTCAGCTCTTAGGAATTTGTAGAGACTTGACTTCACGGGACCTAGAAACTAATGCTTGCTTCTGCTTCTGTAAAAGCCTGCACCTGCCTTCTCCAGCTTGGTTCAAACATACCGGTGAAAAGGGTACTCGTGGACAAGGAGCCTTTGGCTAGAGATAAAAGGGAAAAGACAGAGCCAGTCAGGGAGCATGGCCATTTTTAGACGCTAGTCCTCTGTGGCTCCGCTGGCTGAAATAAAGTCCTTCCTCCATATCTTGGTGTTCGGGTATTCTTTTACTCTATCGGGCCTCATCTTCATACAATACACCCACTCTACTGGATAAAAAGTACAGACACCTTTCTTACAGGAGAAATCTCATTGCTCAGTCTATGAGCAATGTGTGGAAAAGAAATTCAAGAAAGAAGGGAAGACCGTCATCTTATGATACAGAAGAAAGGCTGAATGAGAAGATGCACTTTATAATGCAAAAAGGAAAGAAAAATCAGCAAAGAACTGCATGGCTTGCAGCAGAAGAAGTGTGAAAGGTGAAAGGAGAGAACCCATTTTCTGCTGTGAGACATCCTAGAGGAAGCCTGGACTTCATCCTGGAGATTGTTTCAAGAAGTGTCACACTCAGAAAGATTATAAACAAAAATAAACAAAAACACTTTCATTATTTTATGTAAGCTAAAATAGATAACAAAATCATCAGCTGAATTCATATTTATGTTTTTCTCTTTTAAAACAGTAGGATAATTACAAGTAATCCACCAACCTCTTTCTTCCCAAAATAAACAAGAGCTGGAGAGTGGGGAGAGGTAGAAAATTGGATTACAAAGGATTTTAACATAGACAAAATTACTTTTGGCTTAGAGGAGGCCAAGGTGCAATTTTCTTTGGTTATCCGACACCAGTTGCCTCTACCACACCACCTAAGTTTTACCCAAATGAAACCAAAGTCATTAACCTGAGGTACACCAGTAACAAAGTTGGTGCCACATCTGCCTTGACACCCAAGATTGACTCTCTCTGTTTGTCTCCAAAAAGGTTGGTAATGACATAGTCAAGGTCACAGGTGACTGGAAGGGTCTGAAGATTACAATGAAACTGACTATTCAGATCAGACACATATTGCTGCCAAGCAGTGCAACATGGCAGACTGAGAATTCCTCCAAAGAAGACTTTCCCAACCACCAGGGGTCTGGAGGCAGAGGGAGAAAACTTGCCAAGAAATTAACATGCAGAGTTTCTGTGAAAAAGTCTGCTCAGACCTCTCATCAGCCTGTAGCAAGGTAGATAGGTGCCACTCTGAACCAAATTCTCAAGTTTTAATTAAAGATTTTAGAGCATGCATTTCCAGAATGAAGAAGCGATTAATAGTCTGCTTACTCATTTGTGCAGGTGGTCTTTTGATTACAAAAAAGATCATTAGGGTGGAGGCACTAAATGATAGAACAATTCTCAAGGGCAAAACTAAGTAACAAAGTTGCCTTGGCTTAAGGGATGGGAGAGGAATGGTTAAGGTTGCAGCCTTTAGACTAAATTGTCCTGGCCCAAGGGTAATTTTTAATCCCTCTCTAATTCTGCTGAATTTTACCCAGATGTCCCCAAACTAGTTATTTTTTTTGGGGGGGGGGACACTAACACCCAGGGCCATTCCCACCTGAGTCCTCTGGAATGTCTGCCTACATTATATTTCTACCCACACAGACAGGCTCAAATTGAAATGTTACCTTCTGCTTCTTCCTCGATCATCAAAAACCTGAAGGAACCACCAAGAGACAGAAAGAAAAAGCAAAACATTAAATACAACAGAAATATCACCTTTGATGAGATTGTCAACACTGCCAGACAGATGCAGCGCCAATCCAATCCTCAGCCAAGGAGCTTTGGAAGCATTAAAGAAATCCTGGGACTGTGCAGTCTGTGGGCTGCAATGTTGACAATGTTGACTGCCACCCTCATGACATCAGAGGGGACATTAAGGTGCTGCTGTGGAATGCCCAGCTAGTGAAAAAGTACAACTAAAGGAGCACTTGACAATTCCCCCCACCCAAACCCAAACATATATGCAAAATCTATGTATCACCCACAAATAAGGTACATTATAGCCTCCAAAACCCTCTCGGAAATTTTCTCATGGGCAAAATAAACATGATATAATATCGTGAAAAGAAGTCTGCACTTGGAATCCTAAACCACGAAATAAAACACTTGTTTCATCATTTATGTAGCGTTGGCTGCTTTCACCGATTCCACAAATACTGAGTTCTCATTTTGTGTGAGGTACAGGTTCTCGCGTGTCCTTCCTTGGGTAGCCTCTGGACAAGTGAACTGCAGGTGACCCAGGGGAGGCTCAGCTGTCTCACCCTGATCCAAGGCATCAGAGCACAGACCAGATCCCAACCAACAGAGATAGCAAGAGTGTGGGCGTGAACTGTAGGCTTCACGGCAGCTCCCTCCACCGTCCAGAGAAGCTGTGACTCACTTTACCTCCAGTTATTTCCCTCTGCACGTCCTTAGGACCCTTCTCTGTCCCTGAATGCTGTATTGTTAAGTGTCTGTTACGACACCAATGTGAAGAGAATGGACTCTTATAGAAGCCATTCTTCTAACAGGGCTCACCTCTGCCTTTTTTATTCCTTTCTCCTACTTTGATTTAGGATTTGTTCTCTACGAAGGTGTGAGTGCAGAATTGGAAGTAGAGTCCAAATCTTTGAAAAGCCGCATCTGCTCCATGGTCTCATTCCAACCACGGAACAGAGGACCAGGCGTGACCGGAGAACAGCCTGGCACTGTCCTTCTCTCTCAGGTCCCCCCTGCTGTGTGCTCTGCAGGACATGTTTCCAGCTGCCACCTCTGGACCAGCTGGCTCTCTGGGCACGGTGCCACTCTACCATTTGGCTCTGTGAAGGCAGAGCTGCTCTCTGCCTCTTCCTGCTTTTATGTTTTTCTTTCAAGTTATGATTCCTCTGTTATGATTCCAGTGAAGTTAATGATAAAGAAAAATGGTTGTAACAAGCATGAGTTATAAATCACTGCTGCGATTCAAAGGTAAAAATAAAACATAGAATGATGAGCATTCCACAATTCATGATCTAAATAACTCTCATTGATGGGTTAGTTGTCATTGTTATGACTACTATAATTAAGACTTAGGGAATAATTTAGGCTAACAAACTAAGAAATGAGAAGGGTCGTTCAATATTTAGGGAACGGAGTGTGTGTCTAAAAAGTAGTCAAAGGAGATGGCTTTCAGAACAAAGACTTCAAAGAAACGGCAGCAGGGAATGCAACTGCTCTTCTTTTTAATGTGTCCAGTTTGCAGGGAGACTAAGTATGAAATGTTTTACCTTTGCTTCTCACAAAAATATATGAAAAATTTATTTTATCATT
The DNA here is from genome assembly GCA_963573935.1 of Arctocebus calabarensis. Lineage (NCBI taxonomy): Eukaryota > Metazoa > Chordata > Mammalia > Primates > Lorisidae > Arctocebus > Arctocebus calabarensis. Next base: position 57,368 of record CAUYON010031929.1, read on the forward strand.
GCCATTCTACAGATGAAGCTACTAAGGCACAGACAGGTTAAATAACTTGTCCAAGGTCACAGAAGTAAGTAGTGGATCTTGGATTTAATTCCAGGGACCTATTTCCTAAGAAAGGTTTGTATGGAATTGCTCTATCTCTTTTCCCCTGAAACGAGCCTTACTTCAATGGATGTGATGGCGAGGACTATGAATACTGGTCAAAAAAAAATGTTCTTCACAGGGGACAGGGCAAAGCTCCACTTGAAAGCTCAGAGAATCTGGTCTAGTAAAGAAACAGAGCTCCCTTTTAGCATAACATGTTCCCACAGGCAGTGGCAACCATGTGGAACTTTGCAAAACCTACTCTATGCCAGAGATCTAGAGATGTTAATGTGAGATGCCTTTCATCAACAACATTATTTGTGCTTTGCATGAACTTGACAAAGGCCAGCTAATGCTGAATCTGGGAACTAAAGGGTGTGCACATTAGGAGCTGGGTCTGTGCAATTAGCAATGGCATTTTGTGACTACTTGGGATACAGAAGTGGAAATCTTAGAATATTAGAATAGAAAATTACTCTTTCTAATCACAAGTTCAAATATAGCTCTTCATGTGACAGCTTAGGCTGAGGAAGAATTGTACAGAATTCCAAATTTAAAGACCTATATCATTGCGAGTATTTTTGAAACAGTATCTAATTGTGCTATCATAATCAAGATATTTTGAAAAATTCTATGACATGCATCAGGGTTCCTCATTTCTCCCTCCACCCAGATTCCAACAAGCTGGACAAAAGGAGCAAATGTTAAGGTTAAAATATCTCCTTCGTTACTGATAAAAGTAAGGGAGAAATCACCTTGGGTTCAATAAAAAGGAGATTGTGTCTATTTCCTTCCTGAATTAAACTTCTAGGATAGAGAATCCTGCCTGCTCAGTGTGAGAGAGGATACCTGAAAAATTAGGTCTAAGAGAAGAGAGGTCTTCTCAAGGAAGGCCCAAGGACACAGATGTGAGGTCCTCGCTGTGGTGACTCCGCTCTTAGGAGAAACTGGACTTTCTGGAAACTAATGCTTGCTTACCTTTCTATAGAAGGCAGTGGTTCTGTAAAAGCCCAAACGTGCTTCTCCAGCTTGATTCAAACTAAACAATGAGAAAGACACCTGTGCGCCAGAACTTTTTTGCGTGTATATGTGTGTGTGTGTGTTTTTGAGACAGAGTTTCAAGCTGTCACCCTGGATAGAGTGCTGTGGCATCACAGCTCACAGCAACTTCCAACTCCTGGGCTGGAGCGAGTCTCGTGCCTCTGCCTCTCAAGCAGCTGGGACTACAGGTGCCCACCACAACGCCCGGCCATTTTTTGGCAGCCGTCATTGTTGTTTGGCAGACCCGGGTTGGATTCGAACCTGCCAGCTCAGGTGTACGTGACTAGCGCCTTAGCCCATTGAGCTACAGGCGCCAAGCTAGGGCCAGAACTTTTTGACTGGGGATAAAAGATACAAGACTGCGCCAGCTGGAGAGGGAGGCCATTTTTGCACTTTTGTCTGCTGGCACTCCCCAGGCCGGAATAAAGCCCTTCCTCTTTTCAACGTGTTTGAGTGCTCTTTCTCTCTATTGGGCCTCATCTTCCTGCGACTGAGCTGGCCACGTTCAGCCATGCAGGTCAATGACCCTTACATGTTGAGGATAGGAACCACTGAGAAAGGGGCTGCAGAGGCCAGAGGTTCTGAGCCTTCACCTCCTGCTAATCTCCTCAGGAGAAATAAAGAATAACGGAGAGAAAAGGCAGGTGCTGCTCCCCTCTGCTTGGGGGTGCGTATGAAATCCTGCTTTGTGGATGAGGCAGGCGCACAGAGAGACCGGGAGGAAAAGCTGCCTCTCTAGACTATGAAAATTCTGCTGTGAAGCGAACCGATTAGTGATTCAAGGCATTACATATTACCTCCTGGCCTATGTGGCTGCCTTTTGCGTGGCGTCCTGCTACTGATTGTGACAAGCAGAAGCACAGAGGGCCCTTCCCCTCCAGATGGAAGGCGGAATGTGCGCGCCAACAGGGGACTCAATGCCCAACGACACAGCAAGCCCATCGCAGTACTCCGGGGCTCTCAAAGAGTATATAAATATCGTGAGAGGTCTGTGAATTCTGAGGAAGACGAAATCATTGCTCACTGATTAATTAAGGGTCTCCTTCTTCCCTAGAGAGATGTATTCTTCAAGGGCAGGCAAGCTTGCCTACGGCAAACTGGGATAGCAGGTGATTGTTAGTACTGCGCCTGCGCGAGTGTGTTGGGGATGGGTGAGGTATGGGCCAAGTGGGCAGGAAAGCGAGTTGGCAGGCTGGGGGGCGAGTTCAAACAGGGTCTTATAGAGCCGAAAACTAAGGAGTCTTTGTGACTAATTGATGAGAATGAAACATTGGTAGGCTACAGGTGATCCCTTACGAGGACCTGGAAGGCCCTTTCCTCATGCCCTGGGAGAGCTCACTGAGGCAGTGGGAAGGGATCGATACGGCTGTTTCTAACCAGAAACGGTGATATTAATGATGAAGTTCAAAGCGGAAGCGGAAATACTAAAAAGCTTAGCTAGCTCTAAAGGAAGAATTAGTGGGCTAAAAATCAGATATGTAACACTAAACCCACACCTGGACATATTGAAATAAAACTTCAGAACATCAAAATTAATGAGAAAAGTATGTACAAAAGGTCACTAATTGAAGACAGCTGACTTCTTTCTCAACCACAGTTGAGAATTTGAGAATTTCGGTAACTTTAAATCTTCAAATTTCAGAGGGAAAATAACTGTTTACCAAGAATAAAAGAGAGTAAGAGAAGAAAAAGGACACTTTAGACATATAAAGATTTAAAAACAAAAGGAATATAGAAAATGTTCTCTAATGGGAGAGAATACTTGCAAACTATACACCTAACAATATAACAAATGCATAAGGAACTTAACAACTCCATAGCAAAAAATAAACAAATGAACAAATAAAAACCAAACAAGCTACACTTGAAAATGGGCAAAAAATTTGAAAAGACATTTCTTAAAAGGAGATTTAGAGGGCCAACAGGTATATGAAATAATAGTTAACATCACTAAATCATCAGGGAAATGAAAGGAAAACACACAATGAGATATCAATATTTCCTCACCGTGAGAATAGCTATCACAAAGTGTCAAAAGACAACATGTGCAGGCAAGAATGAGGAGAAGGGGGATGCCTTCATATGGTGTTGGTGAGAATGTAAGTTAGTACAGCCTTTAAGAAAAGCTATATGGAGGGTCCTTAAAAAATTAAAAATAGAACTACCGTAGGATCCAGCAATCACACTAGTGGGTCTACTATATATCCAAAGAAAGCAAATCAATGTGTTAAAGACATGTCTGCACACCCATGTTTACTGTAGCACTATTTCACAATAGCTAAGATACGGAATCAATGTAAGCGTCCATCACTGGGTGAATGGATAAAGAAAATGTGGTATAAACACAATGGACTACTATTCAGCTACAAAAATGAAGCAAATTCTGCCGCTTGTGGCAACATGGATGAACCTGGAGGACATAGGTTAAGGGAACTATCCCAGGCAGAGAAAGACAAATGCCACATAACCTCACTTGTGTGTTGAATCTTAAGAAGCTGATCACATGGAAGTGAAAAATAGAATGGTGGTTATCAGACCTGGGGCAGTTACTGCAGAGGGCAAATAAGGAGATGTTGATCAAAGGATAATAATCACAGCTAGGAGGAATAAATTTCAAGAGATCTATTTTATAGCAAATTGACTATAGTTGATGATATATTGTATTCCTTAAAAAATGTAAAGGAGTGGTTATGTTACATGCTTTTACCTCAAAAATGATAGCTATGTGAGGTAAAGCATTTGTTAATTAGCTATATTTAACCATCGCACAGTATATATGTATTTCAAAATAACAAGTTGTACATGACAAAAATATATCTGTAAAATTTACAAAAAGAGATCAGGACAACAGAGATATGCAGCATTCAGATTATTCTAGAAGAAGATGACTCCCAATTTAAAGCCTACATAGTAAATTATGGAATGCACAGAGTAAAAAAAAAAGAAAGAGAACATTATCCAAAAGTAGATGGGGAAAGAAAAAATAAATGTTCAAATAGTACAAGGGGAAAAGATGATAAGAGAAAATGCAGCATAGCATGACAGTAAAATTCACGTATTTGGAATCTCCATAAATAGAAATGCATTCAAGTTCATTTATGAAAACACAGAAAACTTTTCTTTTTACTAGATTTATAAAATGCAGCTAAAATCTGCGACAGGAGCCCTGTTACAAACATATCACACACACATAAAAATAATAATGAGATGGAATAAAAATATGCTGTCTTAATATCAAACAAAAAAGCCCTCCAGTATAGTGATAGTATTAACAGAAAAAATAGATTTTAAGTCAAAAAGCAATGACAAAACACTGCAAAATCACAAACAGAAAAACATACCCAGTATCCATATTAGTCATCTCTGTAGACACTTGAAATGTATACAGCAAAACGTTATAGAAATTGAAAGAGAAATTGATGAATATATAATCATAATAGGAGATTTTTAATGGGCCAATATCAGAAACTGATAGAAAAACCAGATCAGAGATTAGTGAGTGTAAAAAACAATGGAATAGCAAAATCAATGAGTCTGGTTTGATGAACATGTACATCAGAAAGTACTACAAGGGCGCTGGCTGCATACGCCAAAGTTGGCAGGTTGAAGCCCAGCCCAGGTCTGCTAAACAACAATGTCAACTGCAACCAAAAAGTAGCCGGGTGTTATGGTGGGCACCTATGGTCTCAGCTACTGGGGAGGCTGAGGCAAGAGAATCACTTAATCCCAAGAGTTTGCAGTTGCTGTGAACTGTGATGTCACAAAACTCTATCAAGAAATAGCATCAACTATACAAAATCTCCCTGAAAAGAAAAGCCTGAAAAGATGGCTTCACATCAGAATTCTACCAAACTTTTAAAGAGGAACTAGTACCTATATTAATCAACCTTTTCCAAAATATAGAAAAAGAAGGAATACTACCCAACATATTCTATGGCGCAAACATCACCTTGATCTCCAAACCTGGAAAAAACCCAATAAGAAAAGAAAATTACAGACCAATATCACTAATGAATATTGATGCAAAAATATTCAACAAGATACTAACAAACAGAATCTAGCAACACATCAAACAAATTATACAGCATGACCAAGTAGGTTTTATCCCAGGGTCCCAAGGCTGGTTCAATATACATAAAACTATAAACATAATTTATCACATAAACAAAATAAAAAACAAAGACCATATGATTCTCTCAATTGATGCAGAAAAAGCTTTTGATAATATCCAACATCCTTTCACAATCAGAACACTTAAGAAAATTGGTATAGAATGGACATTTTTTAAACTGAAAGAGGCCATCTATAGCAAACCCACAGCCAATATTGTATTGAATGGAGTTAAATTGAAATCATTTCCACTCAGGAACCTGGCAAGGTTGCCCATTGTCTCCACTGCTTTTTAAAATTGTAATGGAGGTGTTAGCCATCGCGATTAGGCAAGAAAAGTCGATCAAGGGTATCCACATAGGGTCACAGAGATCAAACTTTTACTCTTTGCAGATGATATGATTGTATATCTGGAAAACACCAGGGATTCTACTATAAAATTCTTAGAAATGATCAAGGTATACAGCAACATCTTAGGTTATAAAATCAACACTCATAAATCTGTAGCCTTTATATACACCAGCAATAGTCAAGCTGGAAAAATAGTCAAGGACTCCATTCCGTCCACAGTAGTGCCAAAGAAGATGAAATATTTGGGAGTTTACCTAACAAAGGATGTGAAAGATCTCTACAAAGAGAACTATGAAACTCTGAGAAAAGAAATAGTTGAAGATGTTAACAAATGGAAAAACATACCATACTCATGGATGGGAAGAATCAACATTGTTAAAATGTCCATACTACTCAAAGTAATATACAATTTTAATGGAATCCCTATCAAAGCTCCACTGTCATGCTTTAAAGATCTCAAAAAAATAATACTTTATTTTATATGGAATCAGAGAAAACCTCCAATAGCCAAGACATTACTCAGAAATAAAAACAAAGCAGAAGCAATTATACTACCAGACCTCAGACTATACTATAAATGGATAGTGATCAAAACAGCATGGTGAATCCCTGATATGATACAATCATATCATCTGCAAAGAGTGAAAGTTTGGTCTCTTCTGACCCTACGTGGATACCCTTGATCGCCTTTTCTTGCACAAAAACAGAGAGGAAGACGTATGGAACACAATGGAGAACCAAGAGATGAACCCAGCTACTTACTGTTATTTGATCTTTGACAAGTCAATTAAAAACAATCAGTAGGGAAAAGATTCCCTATTTAACAAATGGTGCTGGGTGAACTGCCTGGCAACCTGTAGAAGAATGAAATTGGACCCAAACTTCTCACCATTAACTAAGATAAACTCTCACTGGATTAAAGATTTAAACTTAAGACATGAAACTATAAAAATGCGAGAATAAAGTTCAGGGAAAACTCTTGAAGAAATCAGCCTGGGTGAATATTTTATGAGGAGGACCCCCAAGGCAATTGAAGCAGCATCGAAAGTACACTACTGGGATCTGATCAAACTAAAAAGCTTCTGCACAGCCAAGAACATAGTAAGTAAAGCAAGCACACAGCCCTCAGAATGGGAGAAGATATTTGCAAGTTATGTCTCTGACAACGGTTTAATAACCAGAATCCACAGAGAAATCAAACATATTAGCACGAAAAGAACAAGTGATCCTATCTCAGGGTGGGCAAGGGACTTGAAAAGAAACTTCTCTGAAGAAGACAGGTGCACGGCCTACAGACATATGAAAAATGCTCATCATCCTTAATCATCAGAGAAATGCAAACCCAAACTACTTTGAGATATCATCTAACTCCAGTAAGATTAGCCCACATCACAGTGTCCCAAAATCAGAGATGCTGGTGTGGATGTGGAAAAAATGGAACACTTCTACTCTGCTGGTGGAAATGCAAACTAATACGTCCCTTTTAGAAAGATGTTTGGAGAACACTTAGGGATCTAAAAATAGACCTACCATTTGATCCTACAATTCTTCTACTAGGTATATATCCAGAAGACCAAAAATCACATTAAAACAAAGATATTTGTACCAGAATGTTTATTGCAGCCCAATTCATAATTGCTAAGTCATGGAAGAAGCCCAAGTGCCCATCAACCCAGGAATGGATCAATAAATTGTGGTATATGTACCACATATGTGGAACATTACGCAGCCTTAAAAAAAGATGGAGACTTTATCTCTTTCATGTTTACATGGCTGGAGCTGGAACATATTCTTCTTAGCAAAGTATCTCAAGAATGGAAGAAAAGTGTCCAATGTACTCAGCCCTACTATAAAACCAATTTATAGCTTTCACATGAAAGCTATAACCCAATTATAGCCCAAGAATATGGGGAAAGGGGAGAGGGAGTGTAGAGTAGGGGTAAGGGTAATTGGTGGGACCACACCTACAGTGCATCTTACAAGGGTACATGTGAAATTTACTAAATGTAGAATATAAATGTCTGAACACAGTAACTAAGAAAATGCCATGAAGGCTATGTTAACTAGTTTGATGAAAATATTTCAAATTGTATATAAAACTAGCACATTGTACTCCATGATTGCATTAATGTACACAGCTATGACTTAGTAAAAGAAAAAAGAAAGTAAGGGAAATATACAATGTTTTCAGGTACACAAAGGTTATTTGTAAGCATTGGCTAAATATCCTTAGAATCTAACTTAACTGAGCAGTTAAGATAAGTAAACTAGAGATTCATAAAGTAATTTAAAAACAAAACTTTAAGAGCAGAGTCAAAGTCGTAGAATATGTGCACACTATGATACCATTGATATAAAATTTAAAATCTTGCAAAATAATGCAGTATATTTGTATCTTTATAGATGAAAAAACCCAGGAACATATGCATGGAATTCATGATACTGGATATATATGGGGATAGAAAGAACAGAAGTGCCATGAACTTGAACTCTACCTGTAAAGTTCTAATATTTATAAAATATGCAACAAATATGATTTTATATTGAAATTTTATAAGGTTCAGTGGTGGTAGCTATATGTTCATTCTATTTGTTCTATTTATTTTTGCATGAATAGCATTAATACTTGTATAATTATACACTATAGTATACTATCTGTTATTGTATAAATACATGCTTATAAAAAAAATCCCTTGAGAATAAGTGATCAAGTTGTAAGAGCAGAAAACTATCTTGCACCCAAGGAAATATCATACATGGACCTAGAATCATTAACTCAGTTATGTTTTACAAAATTCCAAATTCTGTATCTTCTATCTGGACTTTAGTGAGAAAATTGATTTTCCTATCAGCATTTATGTTAGAACATACAACTCTAATGTTTTTTATATCTCTTTATGAGAACATAAAATAAAAATGTGGAACAAGTTCAATCAATGTTTATTGTTTTTGATAGTAAACTTTTATGTTCATCTTAGCAGCTGACACACTCTTCTTAAAGCCGGATTTAGAGGGGCAGCAGGTTCCTTTGTTGAAAGCTTTTTGTGCATGTCAGGGAGAAGTTTATAATTATCTAGTGTTAGGGCAGCAGCAGCTCCAATCGGCATCAGGGTGCTGTATTGGGGCCAAGGTTTTAGCCAGCTTTGGGATTTTAAACAGATTGCAATTTAGAACACTGAGAAATGATTTTTCTCCTCTTGTGATTAAATTTGTTTCTTTAATTAACAAATATTTGTAGGCGAAAATTACATAAGCGTAATAACGTTTTCGCACTTTCATCATAGAACTATTTGTATTTTTTCTTATGAAAATTCCTTGGCTCCATTGAATCTCAATCTTTCTCAGAATAAGACTTTGTTACTAAAATGTTAAAAACCAAATTAAAAACATATGAGTGTATAAAGTCAGCTAGGAACAATGGTTGGCACTGGATATAATAAGACAAATCTTTCTGGTCTGTGGAACCATGTTAGTTACCAGTATTACTAAAATCCCAAAACTAGTCAACCCTCAGAATTAACTGGGAGTTCTTTCTTCCCCTTCACATCAGCTGAATCAGAACCTCGATTCAGTGGTGGGAACAAGGTATTTTTATTTTTATTTTTATTTATTTATTATTTTTTTTGAGCCTGAAGCTGTCATCCTGGGTAGAGCGCTGTCAATCACAGCTCACAGCAACCTCCAACTCCTGGGCTCAGGTGATTCTCTTGCCTCAGCCTCCCGAGTAGCTGGGACTACAGGTGCCCACCACAACACCTGGACATTTTGGGGTTGTAGCTCTCATTGTTTGGCAGGCTCAGGCTGGATTCGAACCTGCCAGCTCTGGTGTATGTGGTGTCAGCTGGAGCTGGAGTCCACATTGCCTCGCACTTTTAACTCTATGCTCTATCCTCTAAACTAGCAATGAATCAAACAAAGTCTCTGCTTGAGCCACAGGCACCAAGCCAAGGTATTGTTATTTTTAATAGGGTCCTGAGAATGATCTTGGTGATTGACAATGCTGGTGATGGTTCTCAATCTTGATTCTTACCTAGAGAAAGTGTTAATTAATTTGATCACAATAATTATTAGGCAATGTACATGTGTATCAAATCATCATATTGCATTCCTTGAATATATGAAAATAGTTTTCAATTAAATATATTTTTTAAACTCCCAAAGTTTAAGCCATGTACCATATTGATTAAGTCAGCCTCTGTAGGAATTGAACCCAGGGCATTAGCACTTAAAAATCTCTTCAGGTGATTCCAATGTGTCACAAAGATTGAGGACCATTAATCATATACTGGTTCAAAAGAATTTTTTAAATCCCAAACAATTTGGGTTGCAATGACAAGAAGACTGATCTGCTTCCAAAGAAGTCAAATAGAAACAAAATATTCAAGTTATCTCTTTTCAGAACTTATTTTTTTTTTAAATTTCTAATGTATCTCCTGTGTACCATTAACTGGATGTTTTACAATTGTCAATTTTATAAGGTCTCTTTTTAAAACAACCACCTATTTTTTTTATATATGTACATATTTATTACCACGTGATCAATAACCAGGCTTCTCCCAAGAGGAAAAGAATACCATAACTTTCCTCAATAATTTTGCTTTAGCAAAAAATATATATATATATATTATTAAAATAAATAATTGTCTAAGCATTGGCAAAAGTTTTTTTTTAAGTGAAGTTTTTTGTTGTGATTTGGAGAAAAACAAATATCTAAGGCACAATTTGATATCACAGAGTCTCATTTTCTCACCCTTAGTAAAGTGCCATGACATCATCACTCACAGCAGCCTCAAACTCATGAGTTCAAGCCATCTTCTTGCCTCAGCCTCACGAGTGGCTGGGACTACAGGCACCCACTAATTTTAGAAACAAGTCTTGCTTTTGCTCAGGCTGATCTAAAACTCTTAAAGCTCAAGCAATCCACCTGCCTTAGCCTCCCAGAGGGCTAAGATTACTGACATGAGTCACCATGCCCAACCACCCATGTAGCATTAATACAATTTTCAAAAGGAAGAAACTAGTGGCCACCATACAACTATAAAATAAATGCATAGCGAAGATTTTACTTGACCTGTTAATTAATGAGGGAGCCAGTAGATCGTAAAGCTGCCTCAAAGATTATTGAAAGAGGCAAGTCTCTGTAGGCAGTTTAATAAAAGAATGCCAGTGGAAGTTTGCTAATTTAATCACAAAATGGTGCTGTCTCACCAGTCAACAGTTTGTGACCTTGGGAGTTACTTTCTTTACCCGACAGATACTGTTTTCATCTCTACTGGTCAAAAATCTACAAGTTAAAATGTAACTTCGGTAAGTTGGGGACCATTAAATAGTGTTGATGTGACTTGATGCAAAATGAATAACGCTCAGTCCATTTGCATTGAACTGAAGAACCCTGGAAGGCCAATACCAACAAGCCCTCTGCAAGGGGAGGCAATGGTGTGGCCCCCTCCAATGTTCTTCTCTGCTTTTCTTGAAATTTCAGGCAGGAGAAAACACAGTCCAGTGGAAAGCTTCAAAGAGAGGGCAAAGGTTAAAAGACAAGGAGTTTATCTTTCCCTGCATGAGGACTCCTAACACATTCTGTTCACTACACTTCTGTCTTGCCTTTTTCTTATCACTGCAAAATATGACTTAGGGCTGAGACAGTGTGCTGTGTCTAGTGAGTACTGTTTTCAGTACTCAGGGTCAGCAGTGATGCTTGGATTTTTCCACATTACTCTGTCTCTACTGCCTAGCACTTTTAACTCTATCCTCTAGCCTGTAAACTAGCAATGAGTCAAACAATTTCTCCTCCTAAATCAGTGTTTTTCAACTTTTTTATGTCACGGCACACTTGAACCTATAATGAAACTTGCACAGCACACTTAAATTATATTCATCAAAAAAAAGAAAAGAGTACAAAAAGGATATACTTGCTGCATTTTGTACGTCTTTCCAAAATAACTTAATGATCTTTACCAATTTTGGCCCACACAAAGACCCTCTGACAGCACTCCAGTATGCTGAGGCACCCCAGTTGGAAATCACGGTCCTAAATCATCCTTAGATGGGCCCGTTAAATCTGCCCTTGGCCAAAGGACATTGAAAGGCAAGCCACTCACATTGTTTTATGATCATATTTTAAATAAGTTTTCTATACTATCTATGACAGCTACTTACTTACCTATATTTTCCTTAAGCAACTTTATTATTTTACATTATTTGATTTTATTTTTTTTGAGATAAGGCCTTACTCTGTAATCCTGTTAGAGTGCCGTGGCCTCAGCCTAGCTCACTGCAACTTCAAAACCCCGTCCACAGCAATTTTTCTGCCTCAGCCTCCTGACTACAGGCACGGTCCACTACACAAGCTAATTTTTCTTTTTTCTTTTAGCGGGGGCCGGGTTTGAACCCACCACTTCTGGTATATGGGGCCAGCGCCCTACTCCTTTGAGCGACAGGCACTGCCCCTACTAATTTTTCTATTTTTTAAATTTGTTGTAAAAAATGGGATCTTAATTTCTGGAAAACTGAGTACTCCAACTTCTAGCTACCCCAACCATTTCATGAACAGTCAAGCCTTGGTATACACAGGAAATTGCTCCTGGGACCCTGGTGTATAACAAAATCTGCACATAAACCCTGAAGTGAGCCCTGCAGGACCCACATATAAAACAATTGTCCTTCTACATACATGGGTCTTATATCCCCAGAATAGTGTATATTTGATCCACATTTGGTTGAAAAGTTGACATATAAGAAAACCCACACAATTCAGAATTGTTGAGGAGTCAACTGTGTAAGTATTAGAAATTTACACTCAAGAAAATGAATACTTATAAAAATGGCAAGCTCTTATTAAAGATGATTTCAAATTGCAGTGGAATGTTCCAAATGAACAATGTTGCACTTTAAGAGGTGCTCAGGCTGGTCTTGATCTCCTGAGCTCAAGGGACCTTCCCTCCCATCTTGGCCTGTCAGAGTGCTGGGATTACAGGTGTGAGACACCACGCCTGGTCCCTCAAGCAACTTTAAATGGAAATCTTTGATGGAGTTAACTCCAATGTACATACTTCACTGCCTGTCCACCATGTTCTCTCCCTTTGAGCTTGACTTGGCCTTACAATTCTCAGCATAGACTGAGACAGCTGCTTATGCCCCTGCTCAACTTTTCTTTCCATGTGAATTTTAAGGAGAGCTTTGACTTCCCACATTTGATCACTGTTCAAGATCCTCGGGTAGTTAGCACTGCCTGGTGTTACATGGATTTCAAAAGAGTTGACTCAGCGTTCATCTCTACTGCCAACTCAGCCTGAAGAAGCTCATATCTCTAAGTGCTGTGCTCAGGGAGGCCTTCAGCTGTATGTGGCTTGAATGACGGAAGGAATGGAAGGGACATGCAAGTGCCCAGAAAGATTGGCTTGCAGCCGGCCTTCAGCTTTCCACCGAGCCCTTCTTTGCATGAGCTGGGCAGCCAAGAGTCCCAAACAATGAAGTTTCCTTGGTAACATTTTAGAACAACTGAAATGCTACAATATTAGTTAATTAGGTTGCACTTGTATATTCTCTATGAATTAAAGCCAATGTATTTTTAATAGTTAAGACCATAGTAATTTTTTTTTCTTTAATTTCATCCAACCTACTCTTCCTTACTATTTGTATGTTTTACTTCTACTGCTATAATTTTTGCTTCATAGTGAATATTAAAGTATATTCAGGGGCAGGGTATGGAGGCTGACACCTGTGACCCTAGCATTCTAGGACTCAATGAGACTTTGCAGTGGGCGAGAGAGAGAGTAGACTCAACTCTGCCAAGGAACAGAATGCAACAGCAGGGTGGTGGATGAGAAATTACTAAGAAGGTAGAGTGATTCTTTGCCAAACTGAACTAACAGGATTCTTGCTGAAAGCAGGCCAGAGTGATCAGTTATCACTGGGAGTGGTGAAGGATGAGGAATTTGGTCAGATATGGGTGATCACATTTTGAGGGTGATAAATTCTGACTACACTGATTTGACAGGATTCTTGTTAAAACCAGGCTCTTGAGAACATGCCCAGGAATGAGTCCCGTCAAAAAAGAGCTCAGAGGAGCCAGGCTGGAGTTTAGCCAAGGCAAGAATCTTTGTTAGAGATCAAATGTGAGCAGGGAACAGGCACCAGTCAGAGGATTACACTTAGTTCAGATTGGTGATTAGTGAATCTGATTACCTCAGATTAGTGAATTCAGAGAGACAGCAGGCAAGCCACTATTTTAAATCGTTGTGCTTTTTAAAATTAAAAAAAAGTGCAATTGGAGCCATGTCAAAAATCCAGCTGCTGACCTGGCAGCTCTGCAAAAGAAAGCCCTCCCTGACCCACCCAGCAAAACCCTGTGACCTGTGAGTAATTGTCCCAAACCAGGCTTTTACACGTATGTCCTACTCACCTGAAAGTGGGGACAGACAGCCCACATCCTGATGAAAACAGATCTGTAAAAGATGTTTGGACTCTAGTGTTTAGAGAAAATGCATACTAAATAAAAAGAAAAGATTCTTCATCCATCCCATTGGCAAAAACTAAAATCATTAATGAGCTCTAATAACAGCAAGGACACAGGCACTGGTATTCTCTTATCTCTCAAAAGGTATTGGTGGTTCTGTAAATGGTGGAAACTTGTTGGAAAACAGTTTTATGCTAGGTCTAAAATGGGCTTGCCTTTTAATAGAACAATTCTACTCCCAGAGACAACCTTAAAAAATCCAGCATGTGAATAGATAGAACCATGTGCCTGGGGACCCACTGCATCTATCAATATGAAAGTGTGGACTCTTGTTTAGGCAGCTATTGAAAAGAAACAGGTAGATATCTTTATACTGAACTGACTGTCCTGTTAAGATGTATTGTAAACTAGTAAGTTGCAAAACAATACTTATTTCTGTAAAATGCACCTGTAAATGCATAAATAGGTAAATATATATATACACGCATAAAAATAGAAGGAAAGAATGCAAATTAAATTTTTGGTTATGACAACCTCCAGGCAGAGTAAGAGTTAGGGTTGAAAAGAATATTTCCACATTTTCTATATCTTTCTTTTCTTTGCTTTCATAAAATTAAAGTACATTTATGAATTACATTTATGATAAGAGGACAAGAAACATTTCAGAAAAACTTGATCAATACAATAGGAAAAGACCTTTGATAAATAGATTCAGACTTGATTTTTTGAAAATCTAATATAACAAATAGCAATACTCATCAGAATAAAAGACAATATAAATATATAAAACATATAGATAGCATAAATATGCATGATTAAATAAAATTTTAAATTTCTAAATATCAGAATCTACTAACCCAATTTTAGCAGAAAACTTTGCAGAATGCTGTAGCAGACACTTATAGCACCTACTATTTGCACAATAGCAGACACTTAATTTTGCACCTACTATATGTTAGAGAGTATGTGCTTTACAAATATTAATTTATAAAAATTCTATGAAATTGGTGTTAATGTTCTCATTTTACAGATTAGGAAATAGAGGCACAGAGAGTTTAAGTGATTTCTGTGATGGCAGAGTTTCAATGTCCAAGAGTTTGGACAAGAGACTATGAGAATGGCTCTGGCTGGTCACAGAAGGACTCTGGCTGGTTCTTTTCTTTTTGCAGTTTTTTGGCTGGGGCTGGGTTTGAACCAGCCACCCTCGGCATATGGGGCCAGCGCCTTACTCCTTGAGCCACAGGAGCCACCCTCTCTGGCTGGTTCTTAAGCACCGTGTTTCACCACTGCCCTCAGCACAGACCAGTGCTCAGCACTGTACTTAACTACAAGGCATCAGATGTTTTTCCATCGCCATCACCAATAGCCCAAGGTTCTCCAGTCACATGCCAATGAAATCTAGTAAGAGACTGAAATAAGGTGAAACAAGGTTAGAAAGAAGACAATAAAGTGGCCATTCTTTATGAAAGGATGGAACAACTCAGGAAAACTTTTAGAAAACCAGAGGTGTTAGAAGCCATAAGTTAGTTTATAGCATGACAACATTAATAGATAAAATTTAGTTTCTTATATATCAGCAACACAGGTAGAAAATAAAACAATTTATTTTTTATTTTTTTAACAAGCGAGCAGTTTATCAAGAATTAAACAAAGGTATGATGTGATACAGTACAAGCAAGACACTCAAGATAGGTATAATAGTACTACTCACACAAAAACTTAAATTTCACCTCAAAAAAATCACAAGACAAAAGAGAAAGCAATTTCACTGTTATAAAATAAGATATTTCATGCAAA